>JAZKJV010006006.1:0-114276 GCA_037367405.1 Ottelia alismoides | reverse complement strand
GTACGCAGTCCCCATGCCTGATTTATTTATTTTTGAAAAGGAGAACTCGTGTGTGTAATTATAGGCCATTCTTGATGATATCTTTATTTGATTGCATTAAAATTTGATATGAGAACAAGAGTATCTTGTGTTATAATTCAGGATATTTTCCATATATGGCAAAAATACTTTCTAATATAAATATATGTTGTTAAGTCTTTTACTGGTCGGAAAGGATTCGTCGTCATGATAAAACATTAAATGATTTCGTTTGAAAGTTATAATAGAAGTAAGTTACAAACCACAATTCATGGTAGTTATTGTGTTCTGAAATCTATTTAGCATATACATACAATCTTGTATCAACTTTTCTTATTTATATCTCATCATTATAGTCGATGATAATTGATTTAATTCCAAGTATTTGACAACATCCAAATCATCGTTCAAGATATCATGTGGCCTGTCTCTTCTCTTGCCACACGCCCCCTCTTTCAGCCGTCGGATCCTTCCCTAGTCACCTCCATCACAACTGTTCGTTCCTCGCCTGACCGCAGCCGTCTGATCATCGCCAGATCACATCTCGATAACTACATCGTGCCTCAATATCAGCCGCTCAATTTCCCTACTAATCCTACCGCCTCTTATCTTGTTACGTCGCCCCTCTTTCACAGCCACTCGATCTCTCCTCATCCTACAGCCAATATCACTCCTTGCCTCATATCTCAATCACAACTGGTCATCCCTTGCCTATTCAC
Source organism: Ottelia alismoides (assembly GCA_037367405.1). Lineage (NCBI taxonomy): Eukaryota > Viridiplantae > Streptophyta > Magnoliopsida > Alismatales > Hydrocharitaceae > Ottelia > Ottelia alismoides. The sequence goes on along the minus strand of JAZKJV010006006.1, from coordinate 113,539 downwards.
AACTGCCCCGATCAATTCTGTTATCTAATCCTCCCCTTCCATCCATGCCATCATCCTAGTCGTTTCGTCCCCTACCTCTATAACTCACCTTCCCATCCGTTTCACCTCGCTTCCATGCTACCCCCTTCCTATTTTGGAAAGCTTCTCCGACCACCTTTCCCTCTCATAACGCCTCCCCCTCGTAGCCCTATCCTCCGCCTACCACGCGAAACCTCCACGTCCTTCCTCCATTAGTGCTCTACCATTAAATCTCCATTCAAAAACCCCATGAAACCGTCGTCAACCTCCCCCTATAAAACCTCTGCATCCGCCACCATCATCAGTATCCACCAATCCACATGCTGAGGCCCAGCCTCTGTCGCCCCTCCGGTTACAGCGGAGAGCGACATTAGCAAGGCGATGACGACCTCTCCGACCCGATGTCGACCCGCAACCATGACAGTTGCGTTGCGGTGCCTTTAGGCCCGCGGAGCTCCGAGGCCTGGCTGCCCTCGACGGGCGACGACCGTAGCACCTCCAACGCGCTCAACCCAAGCCCACTTTCTCCGTCGATCGCTGGCTCCAACCAGGTAATCCTTTTTTTTATTAATTTCTTTTAATTTTTCCCACCTACTCACTCGCTGCCCCTGCCATCCGACCACCTTACAAGCTTCGCTACTCCGCCCACATCTTCACGCTATCTTACGACCTCACCACTCCCTTCTCCACAACCTTAACCACCCTCCGCCACCTCCTCCTCTGCTCCGTCGGAGGAGGAGCCCAGGGACAACGCTCATGTCACCTCTGCGGCCCCCATCTAACTCCTAAACCCCTTATGAAACTCTCACACGCTTCAGCTATTCGCTTCAAACTTTTGTAGGTGCAAATCTCTTCAATGGTCTGAGCTTGCGCCACCTTGCCGGTCGCAAGCTTTATTTTTGACGACGCCCCTTTGCCTTGCCATTCCATACGTCGACAGAGCTCCGCTTGGTTATCATGAGCTTCTCCATGAGCTCAGCCATCCTCATCGACCATTAGGCGATCCTTCGGGGCTCGGTGGAGCATTACATGGCTCGCCGGAGCCCCGCCTTCTCCGAAGACCTGCGACGAAGGACGAAGAGCAGATGACGTCCGATCATCTGGATCAGACAACTAAGATGATGACACGTGGATGCCCAAGCCTCAATCCGAACCAGAAGCCTCGGGTTCACCGAACCTCGCTTCGAGCCTCCCTATGCTGCCACGTAGCCCGAGCCAGAGACGCCTTCCGAGCCTATGCCCCTCATTTGCACTCCACATGAGGGCCTGGGAAAATTGCATGAAAGACCCATGAATTTATGATAATTACATAAAAGTTCTGAGGCGTGTGTCGTACGGGCGCGCTTGGGTATTTTACAGGAAGGCCATCACGGGTATTAAGATTTACAAGTTGGTCCCTATGCGTAATGGAAAATTTACAAAGGACCCCTATCGGTTTCTGGAAATTACATTTAGGTCCTTCCAGGGGCCTATTTTAATACTTATCCTTTTTATTTCTTGCATTTTTACTAAATTTATGCCCCTCCATTGTTTTCTTTATAACTTAAGCATCGTAGGTCGAAATTGCATGATTTTAATGTTGTTTTGATCCTTGTCTCTTCATCTTCATCAACATGTTTAATTTTCTCATATGCTATCATTTTAAATGAAGTGAATTCTTTTTGTGTTAGATGATGATCTGACTTACTTGTCCTTGCCTTGAAATGATGATTGGTCATATTGCTGTGCTGAAAACGACTCTAACTTCGTACTATATTATGTTGCTCAGTTTTATGATCTTTTAGGGCATTTTTTGTAATTTTTTTGCATGTTATTAACATTGCATTATTTTCACACATCATTTTATAATCACATGAAAATCAACTAAAAAATGCATGAACCATTTATTGCATTGTAACTTGCATTCTCACTTGTGCATCTGCATGAAGACCTATAACAAGAAATGGTTCACACATGCTCTAAACTGATTGAAATTCAATAAATAGATAGAGTAGCTCGTGTCCCTGTGTTCGATCTTGGTGGACTTACCAAGCATAAATATTCCATAACATTCAAAGAGTGTGGTTATTGTTGAACAGAATTTATCTCATATACTGCGACAAATCCTAATTATTAAAGAGGTAAATTTGGCGTTCATCAAGCTTCCACTGCAAGAAAAATACGATTTGATGAGCACAAAAGGGCTAAGACGGGGCGAGCACATGTGAACACATGTCCTCGCCTACCTACCCTGTCCATTTAAATTTCAATGTGTGATTTTAAATGGCGCGTGAAAATTTGGGTAGAGCACTTGGAGAGCACATTGGTGAGCACATGTGCTCACCCACGTGCCTCGCCCAATTAAACTTCAATGTACGATTTTAATTGGCGTGTGAAAATTTGGGGGAGAGCACTTGGAGAGCACGTTGGCGAGCACATGTGCTCACCCACGTGTCTCGCCTAGTTAATTTCAATGTGCGATTTTACTTGGCACGTGAAAAATTGGGGAAGAGCACTTGGAGAGCACATTGGCAAGCACATGTGCTCGCCCATGTCTTCTAAACAAAACATTAACGGGCTCCCTATCCTTTATTCTAAATGAAACCATTTTCCAAAAATCCTCCTTCGGTGATCTTTGAACGGCATCCCTCACCTCCGCCGACCATCATTTACATCCACTATACGCTACTTTTTCTTCCATAAGGTATTTTGAGCACTCCACATATGCTACTATTTAGTGCGTAATATTTATTTTTAAAGTGTCGATAAAATGATTTTTAATTTTGATTTTATTGATGAAATACCTAATGTTTCATCGAGTGGAAGGTTGCCATGGATATACTTGTTAACCTAGTTTTGTATTTTATATTTTTTATTGCTTTACAGATGAACGTGATTGTGAGGGTTACCATATATTATCATATTTGTTCCTATTTTGGATATAATAGGAGGGAACTCTCGGTATTATTGGTAACACTTTATTTTCCATTAAAAACTCTCTATCTTTAGTTTATTAAGATTTCTACAGAGATTGGTCATTTATATTGAATGCAAGCTACGCACATAATGTAAACTGATTTTCCATACGTCAACTCCTCTATCATTAGATATGCTCAATTAAATATTATCATCCTACTTTTATCCATGTATATCCAAGTTTCAAACTTTGAACTATAATTTATAGTTTAGTGATTACTAACATGTTAGGATCCATATAAAATTTGACGGGATCTAGCTTGAAGAATTGTTTACGATAAGATGATCACGTATACATTTTTATTTGTAAGTATAGAGTCATGTGCATGCCTTTCTAAATTTCACGTACATGCATTTCTATTGTATCATCATTCACACTTTGTCTTCATGTATTTACATTCATGATTTTGCAAGATGATTTATTGAGACTGCATGTCCAAAGATGCCATTCTTTTTATTCTTGAAAAGGGTATTCACTTTCTATTTTTCAGAATTGCAGGATTTCATGTCCTTACATTTGAACATGTTTGTGAGTATGAACAAATCATTTTTTTAAAGAGTATGAACATGATCTTGAGGATGCAGAAGGTCAAATCCTACATCATTATATATACTTCGTTAAATTTTATCATCTTTCTTTGATACATGTATATTCAAGTTCAAACTAATAGTTTAATTTTACTGCGATTCGACTAGGTACAAGACATGATCTATATAAAAATAATAGGAAGATGATAAGAAGGATGCACTTCACTAGATGGATGAGGTTAGCGCATATGATGATTTTTACTTATGTATTATGATTCATACTCTTTATTTATGTATTTATTTTCATGTTTTTAAAAGATAATTTTTTGAGTACTTACATGTTCATGTGTGTACTGTTTACATTCATACGTATTTATGTGTGTGTTAGAGTGCTCATATGTATATGTTAGTGTGCTTATGTGTGTGTGTGTGTCTATTACATTGTTTTAGTTATTGCTATAGTTCGTATGTGCTACAAGATGTAAGAGAGGGTATGCCTGTTTGGCTTAAGTTCGTTTGTATTTGTGTGTTTGAGTGTGCTTATGTGAATAGTAGTCTGTATTAGTATGTATGCATATATTTTAGCATGTGAATGCAAGAGATATAGTGTGTGTATGTTTGTTAAAGAGTGTAGAGTGTATAAGTATAGTGTTTTGGTTCTAGATATGAAGTGCTTGTGAGTTAGTATGGTGTTCGTGTTAATATACCTATGTGTGTTACTGTTTGTGAGTGTAAGTTAGTGTGTATGCTTGTGTACTATAATGTTATACATGAGAGAGAAAGAATGTGTATGTGAAATGAGGATAACACTGGAAGAGAAGAAAGCAATGAAATTGAAGTACGGGTCTCCAGTTTGGCAGAAATAATATTTATATAGTATAAGAGTTTTAAAATGACTTTATAATAGGTGATACATGTTCAACGGGGCTTCGAAACCCCAAAGAACCTATATATTTTTTCATGTTCTCCACGCTTGGCGAACACATGTGCTGGCCAAGTCCTAGCGAAAGTGCTAGCTAATATAGGGCCTAGAGAGCACTTGGCTAGGACTTGGCTCGCACATGTGCTCGCCCACTTTTAACAGCGAGCACATGTCTTCGCCGATATAAGCTAGTGATTATGGTTTTAATGAGCACATGTTTGGCGAGCATATGTGCTTGCCAAATTACTTGGAGAGCACTTGGAGAGTATTGTGAGAGCACCTGGGGCGGACATTTGTGCTCGTCAAAAGCACTTTTTCTTGCAGTGTATTTGCGGTATTTTCCCTAGTATCCTATTTACTTTATTATTCTAAGTGAAGGATTACTTGTTTTATTTGATAACTCTTATTTCTTATTTCTAAACATTCCAAAATGTTTAAATATATTCAAAACTTACAAAAATATGGTATACTATATTTAATTTCCGTTATTTATTGAGTTGATTACTTGTGTGTTTTGTGTCTTTTATTCCTTTTCTCTCTTCAGTATTCGCTTGTTATAAGATGCATATATGCATGTGTTTGTCATATTTATTTATATATTTTCACTTCATTGTCTATTTTTTTAGTGAATTAGACACTTGATATAAAAACTGAAAAAAAACTTCTTGGACAATGCTCCTTGTGTTCGACATGGGATTACTTCTTCAGGGTTAATAGAAAAAGTTGAAATAATTCGTTTGCTAATTGTCTTTAGTGGGCACTATAACTTGATATTATTAGAACTATACTTAAATCCGTTAAGAATAATATGCATATAATCATATCAATTATGAGTACATATTATTCACATTTATGGTATATTTTCAACACTTTCAATGTATATTATACACTATTAAATGCTCATGTATACATATTATACGTATTTTATTATACATATTATGCATTATATATTAAGGATTTTATCTAATGTGCCACGTATCTATTTGAGTTGTGATGAGCACCAATTTTAGGCCATGCATGAGTATTAGCAATAACTATATTTCTAATCATAAGTCATGTGCATGTTTAAAAAATACTATATTTCCAATTATACAGTGTTCTTGAAAAAAGGAAGATGATTTTGCAAAAGAAAATATCCAAATCAATTATTTCGTCCAGAAGATTGAGATCCAAACATTGGATCAATAATATATATGCATCGGTTAAGTAAATTTTCATTGTGAGATCAGTAATAATAAAATAATGATCAATAATTTATATCCATAATATTACCATGTATATAATTCGGTAATATTACAAAGTGGTCAAGTAAATGCTTGTTGTGAAATCAATAATATTATAAGAAATGGTTAGTAGTACCAATGGGGTCTGTAATGATCATTGTATATATTTCTGTTATATTTTTTCCTTTTTTGTCAACAAGGCATTCCATTTCTTTAATTATTTATTTTTCCTTATATGCACGTGTTTAATAACTTCTTTTCAAAGAGTCATTTTCTAAATTAATCATAAACATAGAGAATATATTATCGATTACATGTTAATCTATTACTTGAGTAATGTCCTTGACTTACTAACCATTTATTTGCTATTATTAATTCTGGAATAAATTTTTACTTTAGAGTTGTATATCTATTAATGAATTTGTGCCTTAAGACATAAAAATATACATTATTGATCTCTGGTCAATAATTTACTTAAGAATTGTATATACATTACTTGAGTATTGTCCCTGAATTACTAAATTATTTGGGTATCACTGATCTCGAAACAACTATTTACTTGTTTATTTTGTGTGTGTGTATGGGGATTGGGAGCATGCTCTCCCAGGTGCATGTAATTTTACATGCACTGGGTTCTATGTCTTCCATGTTTTTTCTGCTTTTTTGAAAAATATCATCATGTATATTCATCTATATATCCCTCCATTATGCTATTCGAATTTCATCAGAAACAGATCCTACGCCCTCCATCTAGAACATGTCGATTACAACAATTATAAGACCGTTAAAATTACATGTTCTATATGGAAGGCATAGGAGTCTCTGTTTCTGACGAAATTCTAATAGCATATAGGAGGGATATATGGATGAATATACATGGTGATATTTTTCAAAAAAGTAAAAAAATATGGAAGATATAAACCCATACTCCCTTTTCCCTATATATATATATATATATATATTACTGATCGGGGTATTGAGATCTCGGTTTTCTATATGAAATCATTGATTTGAATACGTTCTTTCTAATACCATCTTCTATTTTAAGGACATGATATAATTGGAATAATACTTATTTTTAATCGTCAAACATATTAATATCCTTCCAAAAATACCATCCTATGAAATATGTAATCATTCAATTGTTAACATATGTGTATGATCTAGAATTAGTGATCATCACAACTCTAATGGACACATGGACCATTGGATAAAATCCTACATATTATATATTTTATATATAATTAGGAGAAATTGTAGATGCCTCTTAATAATTAGGAGAAATATTTTCCCTATTTTTTATTTGTTTTGAAATTCCCCCCCCCATAAATATTCATCACTATATCTCTATATCATGTCATTCAAATTTCGTGGGAAACAGAGACTTCTACAACCTCCATTCACACATGATCAATTTCAACAATTCTACAACCGTTAAAAAATGACTGTCTAGATGAAGGCCCTAGGAGTCTCTATTTTGTACGAAATTTGAATGATACGATAGGGATATAGTGATGAATAATCACGGAAGAACTTTTCAAAAAAAAGAAACAAATAGGGTGGAGGGGCTAAGTTAGATCCCCTTAGGGGGCAGTCCCATTTTTCCCGTACAATTATATATCTACATACATTACATACAATCACATCGATGACTTGCTGCTCTTTTGCAAAATTAGAAACAAACTTGAAGATTCATTACGAAAGATTATATTTCCACAAATTATAGGTAGGAGTTTTTTCGATATATTTTTTTTCTAATGATATAATAATATCTTTTTTTGCATGTTTTATTAAAACTACTTGTTTGATTAATACTACTTGAAGATGGATAGATTTCTATTGGGAACATATCTCTCAGGAAGTCGATTGATACACATTCCTCTTATTTAGGGTTGCTAATCGAACTGAACATGTTCGTATTCGATTAGAGTTTGTTCGATAATAATCAAAAAATGTTCGTTCGTTTCTAAATGAACCGAACATGAACATTAAATTTTAGTTCGGTAGCTTAACGAATCGAACATGAACACAGGTTATGTTCGTTCGATAAACGTTCAAGTTCGATATATGTATATGTATGTGTATTTATACGTGTAACTTCATATTTATACACTTGATAAATCTCGAGGTTAAAGAAATTGTGATATTTATCGGGCTTTGAATTTAAATAATTTCTTAGCTTTACTGCTTATCAAACCTTGATATTGAACTCTGATTCTGAATTTATTCATATTAACAAGTTTTAGTTAAGTTAAATTGTTAATGAACCGTTATCGAATTGAACTCGAACGTTCGTTTTCAAAACGAACTTGAACATATCCTATCAAACATATATCGAACCGAACTCGAATTTGAACTTCCTTATCGAACCGAACTCGAATATAAGTTCGTTTGTTAAAGTTCGATTCGATTAGCCGCTATACTCCTATTGTGTTTGTCTTTATAAATATGGAAACTTTTGTGATAATTGTATATTGTATTATCATTATGTGTTAATGGGTTCATCACCTCTATGCTACTATGACAAAAATTACCGTTGCATATGTTGCCACCCTCGCTGAGAGGGAGAGCTGCATCTGGGATATGGTTGTGGCTTTACGTGGCATGGAGCATTCCCATGATACAATGGAGGACATGACATGCTCCGTTTGTCTTGAGGACGGAGATGTCAGTGTTGATTACTTATGACATATCTAAGTAGGCACGTATTCTACATGGAATGCATTATTGAATGGTTACTTCCCACGACCATTGCTCATTTTTATATACCATATAAGGTTAGATGACATTGTCATATGTGGAGAACGCCCCCCTTATATTGAATTTATGGTGATTTAATGAATGAGAGCATTTACTAACTAAAAATTCAATATTGAGCCAATACTTTGAAAATTTAAGTAAAAATAGCCATTATGTCAAACAGATTAACCACATGATTTATAAGGTAAGAGTTAACAAGTTTATTGAATCAAGGGAGATTATTTTTTCAAGGGATTTTATCACTTGTGCCCCTCCGAGATCTCGCAATATCAGTTATGCCCCTATCTTTTTGGTAATATCAGTTGTGCCCCTCACTTCTTGCTCTGTCATCAGTTGTACCCTTCCGTCAAACTGACCGTCAAAAAATTAAAATAACCATAGTTTACTGAAACCATGGTGTGGTTAAGAAGGGTATTATAGTCAAAATAAAATCAAACCCAATTTTGACTGTTTAAAGATGGGGTATTATGGTCAAATAAAATCAAACCCAATTTTGACTGTTTAAAGATGCCAGCGATCCAACACCGGAAGGCAAACGAACCTACAAATCCCCAATGCTCGGAACTAATTCGAGATTCGAACAAAAGAACAGTTTCCGCTCAGTGAGACGAGGCTCTGCATGCAGGAGACGACCCTTCTAATGTGATGATCCTGATGATATCGTCAACCTCGACGATGAGCAACATGTTTTCTACCTTCACCTTCGTGCAACACTTTCCGCTCAGGGATAAGCAACTGCTCCCGGAGCTCCTCCTCCGTGCCACTCCAAGACCCTCGAATTCCGTTGTGAAGTCTGAACAACTCCAACTCTCTGTCACCCCCCAACGGAAAGATCTCATACTCTTCCTCCTTCTTCCACAGTCCCAGGAAGTTGGAAAATGTTGGGTGGAATTTAGTATTCAGTTTCCGTGAGTGCCGTTGCATCTAGAGCCCTCCAGCGGTCCAGCGGGGGCGGGGGCCTTGGGGGGGGGGGGGGGGCTTGGGGTGGAGCTTGCGGGCGGAGGAGCATGCAGGGGGCCGGGGAGCTCGGGGAAGAGGGGCGGGGAGCTCGGGGCCGGGGAGATCATGGCGGAGGGAGGCTAGGGCGGAGCTCGGGGCGGGGGCGGGGGGAAGTTAGGGCGGAGGGAGGTTGGGACGAAGCTCGGGGTAGTGGGCCGGGGAGGTCGGGGCGGAGAGGGAGGAGGAGGTTGGAGGTGCGGGCTGGGGAGGAGGAGGAGGTTGGAGGAGGAAGAAGAGGATGAGGGAAGAGGAGGAAGAAGAAGATGATGAGGAAGAGGGTAAAATGACCTTATAACTCTTTTTTAAAATTAATACCGCTTATGTCCTCAAAGTTAACATCTGTTTGCACTGTAGATGGATGGTCACTAACCCGAGGGGCACAAGTGATAAAATAGCAAGAAGTGAGGGGCACAACTGATATTACCAAAAAGATAAGGGCATAACTGATATTGCGAGATCTCGGAGGGGCACAAGTGATAAAATCCCTTTTTTCAAAGGTCGCAAAGTTTATAGAATTCGTGGGATAAATATCCTTTTTCATTAATTCATCTGCATTATAAAAAAATCTAAAATCTACATTCATTTCATCATCATGCATATCAAGTAATTTTAGTTTGTATAAACATTGCATTTTGTTCACAGAAATTTAAAAAGACCATAAGACTTGCATCGAGCATTTTTTATGTTCGTCGAAAAATCCATAAAATATATGTTTTAAAAATTCATTGCAATAAGGATCAATAAAAATAATCATCTGGTTTTTGAACTTAATTTGTTAAAATTAAATTACTTAAGTTTGATAACTTTACTTAATAAAAGTGCGCATTTTTTCTTTACACTTATGTAAAAGAGTAAAGTGCAAAATCCACCATGTGTGATAGATAAGAATTTTTACGCATTTGTATAGGCACATAGTGCTCATATTTTGACGGTTTTATTTTTATTTTTGTATTCTTGTAAATAATATATGCATTATATATTTGTAGTTGTACGACAGTTTAGGCATTTATTGGTATTTTTGTTGGTTTTTAGTCTTATTATATAAATATGTAACTTGTTTAGTGTTATTTACATGTATAACTAATGCGAATTATTTTTGTTTCTTTTGTAATTGCAGTTGTTTTCTATTCTTATAATTTTGTTTAAAAATACATTTCAATATATATAATTGAAAACAAATAAAAAGGCAAACAATGTGCCTTTGCGGGAAATACTGAAGTTAAAACATTGTTGTATATATGCAATGATTCCAAAACCTATATTTCATAAAATAATTCTATTCATCCCCAAAATATTTTTTAGGATTTAAAATATTTAAATCAACTTTAAATATGAGTAGAGTCAGAATTGGAAGTTCATATCCACGAGATATTGATATGTGAAACTTCGTACATTACTAATTAGGCTTTTTGGTTTTGTTTAGATGTGTGTGATAGAACTTTAAAATCTTTTTACACATTTTATTGAAAAGAATTATGTTGTTTTAAGTTGTAATGGGACATATGGAAAATTACGAGGTTTTCTTTTTTAATCAGGACATTTGTACAAAGACGTTCAAAAATAAACTCTCGCACGTTTGTGTGATTTGAAGCTTTATAAAAACAGATACAACATTAGGAAGTTGTGATTTACCTAATTAGGGTTTAGGTTTTCTTCACAGTTATTGAGGTCTTTATCCGTGACATATTTTTTAAATTTTGTATGTTTAATATGCAATAAAAATGTTTTAAAAGAAGATGAATTTAATTTGATGCGACTATTTTAAATTTATGCATGTTATGATGTAACTAATGTACAATTGAGCTTTGTTTTGGGTTTCTGAATTTTTCTTCTTTGTTTATCTATCGACTAAATCAGCCTGACTTGGACTTTATGTTGGATCACTTTATGTTTTATACCCATATTTATCTTTATTGTTTGTTAATCAGTATGTATGTACATACATTATACATCCTTCTTTACTTCTTCTTTCTTTTATTTTATTTTCTTCTCTTTTATTCTTTTTATGTGATTTTTATTAAGTTCTTATTGACAAGGTGATTTGTATAATAAGGCGGTCAAAAATATCCAAGTACTGAGTAAAACAATCGTGTACATCAATATACCATAACAGACAAATTTACTCTCTCTGTATATAACATCTTCTTTTATAAATACAACATATATGAGTTTATCTCAACCTTTTGTCTAAGCATGGAACCGATACCGTGTAATCAAATTTGTGAGATTTCACTTTAAAAATCGGATCAGACATTGAATTGATCAATCTCGATTTTGGTCAAACAAGATCTGACCACTGGTTTAAAATAATCTATGTATTCAATTATTTGAAATGCTAATTTCTATGTCAGAAAATAATGCAAAAAAAGAGTTAAAAAATAAACAAAGAAAATAAAACAAAGAGAGGACGTAGTAGAGAGATTGATATGTGATGATAAATTTTAATCCCCATAATATGATCAATCAAATCTCTAAATATATCATAAATCTAAGATGGATTTCAAGAAATAATGTTCGATTTAATTCAAAGCTGCATGTCAAAAGATCAACAATCACTTCAAATTTTCATAAAAATGATTGAGATCAAATCAATTCTGAATAATTCCCAAGCTCTTTGCTACGATTAATTCCTCAAAGAATGATTTTAAATCACAAAAAAAGCAAGAATCTAAATAAACAAGCCTCCTTGGAAATTCACTGCATAGAAATGATTTGTTCTCAAAATATAAATGCAAAAACATGCCCGATAAAAAGCATGCACAAATCAATTTAATCCTCAAATAATGATTTCATTTAACATGCTCTGATTCGTTCACAAGTAATAGAAATGAAAAAGCACTAATCATGCTCCAAATGACATAAATTATGCATATATTGGATATAAGGTAATAATAGAAATAAAAAAGCACCAATCATGCTTCGAAATGACATAAATTATGCATATACTGGATATAAGGTGAGAAAGATATTCAAGTTCAAAATCTTTAAGGACTAAGAAAATAAAATAAACTTTCCCTTTCAATATGGTCCAGAAGAGGGCCTTATATGCAATAATTCGAAGCCAGAGATGTATCTAATGCAATTTTCCCCATGCAGGGCATTTCAGTTATTTCTAGAAGACGAAGGGGGTGCTGGTGTAAAACGCCCACCCCCCGTGCATAACGCACGTTGCGGGTTTCTCTGTAGATCTCAAGAAGCGCGGGGCCTTAGCTCAAAATTATCCACTCTGAGTGCAGAGGACCACGGGAGGTAATGGAGGCTCGTCGGTGCTTCAGGCTCCGGGCGCGGATTGTCTGTTGTAGCCCGCACCAGCAGACTCTGCTGCGGCCATGGGGAGCCGCTCGATCATGATCGAGCGGTTCCCACGAATTTCCTTTGATCCGGTCCCACACACAGGGAGAATTCGTGGGAACCGCTCGATCATGATCGAATGGCTCCCCATGACCGCAGCAGAGTCTGCTGGTGCGGGGATACAACAGACGATCCGCGCTCTCAGGCTCCACACATGCACGTGGTTCCTTCCTGCCGCCTTGAGTCTACCCGAGTTTGGGAGGTTCGGGTGGGGTAAATTGACGGCTCCAAAGAAGAGGAGAGGGCTAATCGATGGTAACTGTAGTGTGCCCTCTCCTCCTCTCCATTCTTCTTCTTCGGTCGGGTACTCCATGTGAGATCAAGGATCGTCGATCTTCCACTGGCATACACACTGTCCTAACAGTACTCAGTCTTCATGGCCGACATATGACCGACATTGCTGGCTCAATGAGATGCTCCAGATGGTTTGACCCTGTAAGAGTTAAACAAGGACAAGAGGGGGGGGGCTCCTGCGTAGGTGGTAAATCGGAGTTCGAGCTACTGTTGTATTAAAATTGTATATATATATATATAGGTTTTAATTGGAAAATCTATTATTTACAATTGGTAATGATTTGGTTCCAATTGGGAAACCAAATGGTTTGGAGGGAAAGTTGGGAATTCCCAAATTTGAAACATGATTGAGTTTGGGTGGAAGTTTAATACCATACCTTGGAGATCTAAACTTTTGGTGGACTTATATATGAGTCTACACCCCAAGCTCTTGTAGCAATAATAGAAAGGAGGAATGCAGGACCACACACGCGCGCGCGCTCCGCTCCGCTCCGTCTCCGTCTCCGGCTCCGGAGAGTCAATTCGGATCTCGATACTTTTGCTGCGGTTTTCATTTGGTAAGTCGATTAAATTAATCACACGATTAATTTGGTAAGCCGACTTAAATGGGAATTCAACTCGCCATTATGGGCGCGATTTTGGGATCCGAAAGGCTGCGTTTTCGGGACGCGTTTTCGGAAACCAAAGGTAACCGCGCTAGGGCACGCGAGCCCCTCTATATATATCCCTCACTCGACACGGTTTCTCTTCACTCGTAAGAAAAATCTCTCACGCCGTCTCTCTCTCTCTGGTTCTTCCTCTCACGGACGAACGTCTTCCTTTTCCTCTCACGGACGAACGTCTTCCTTTTCCTCTCTCGGCTGCAGTTCTCTGAGGTACAATCGAGGACGATCCCGTTGGTGTGCGTCGACGACGATCGTGAACCGTCGTATCCTGGGAGCGGATCGCCAGTACCCTACGCACCGGTATTGTGGGGGCGATGTCTTCTCTAAGGACAGTCCATTTCATGGACGCTTCAGTGACTTCTAAACTGATCTTTATTTTATTTTGGTTGCCGCAATATGTTTATTGCTTTACCCTTTCTGGATCATGCCCGTGTTATTTATGTTTCTGTTCTATTAATCGGTTCATGTTTGCATTGTATAATCGGATAATGATTGGGAAACATACGTTTAATGTAATTTTATTCGGTATTGTTTCTCTGTTAACTCATTTGGATCCGATAATTTACTGTTTAATATATGCACTGGTATTCCTAATTACAACAGCTACAACCTTTGTGAGGCCGAAGGTGGAAGACCTGGGAGATAGAGGGGAAACAGAGAGGGACAAAGAGAAGGTGATCGATTGGATCGAGGAGATGGGCTGGGTTCTTTCTGATAAAGAATCATAGAAGAATATGTGGAAGAAGATGGATCTGGAAGATAGTTACTTGGTGCTACGAATGGATCGGGGAGGCGGAGTGGGTGTCGATGGAGGTGAGGTGGTTGATTCATCTGGGACGAGAAGGATGTGCTCCTTCCATTGGGTCATCGCTTCAAAGTGTTCTGGTGAGTGAAGAACGCTAAGCTCTACATCTAGGAGCTGCTACGCAACCATGGAGAAGTCGGTTGTGGATTGTACCTTGCCTCGTTTGACGCTGGCTTTATCCTCTGATGTCACCTAGATCATAGAAAGGAGCTGGAGGAGGTTCTAAATTGCTGGATACCTGGTGCAAGAGGGGGTCCAATGGGGTTTATAGGGCTTGATCGATGGGCGTTTTAGGGTTTAATGGCAGCTTGAAGAGGCTGGCAAAGGTGGTGGTAATGGGGAGGTTACATACAACGAGGTATTACAATGATTGATGGAGATGAGAGGTGGGGGATCCAAGGTAGAAAATGGGTCGTACGAGTTCTGGAAGTATAACGGTTGAGAGAAGGGCCGTTGATAGAGGTCATCATCGAGTGGTGTGTGATTGGTGCTGACGTGAGCTGGAGAAAGGTCGTGTGGGGGAGCGTTGACATTGACAAATGAGGAGCCGATCGAGGACTTGACTGTTGACCTCAAGAAGAATAAATTAAGAAAATAAGAGAAGATGATCACATATTTAATGATTACTAAAAATCTACATTGGGGCGAAGCATAGAGGGAGGATTAATGGCGGCCTTCGAGCCATTGTTGCGAAGTGACTCATGGTTGGCAGTGGAGGAGGGCCCTACTATTGGAGCAAGCAGCAGTTGTGGACTGGTGGTGTGGTGGTGCACTGATGTCGCTCAACTCAAAGAGAGGAGAAGGGCGTAGCGTGGGGGCTCTGAGGGATGTTGCAAATGATGTCAACATTTGGTGGAGGCCTCATGCTTGGGGCATGTTTGGTTGCTGGGTTGGACTGGGTTGGGTTGGGCTGGGTTGGGATGGGTGAATAGTAATCTGTGAGGAGGAAGTGCCCTTGTACTAACATGAGTGGTCGAGTTAGTGACTAACATATCGGAGGATTATGGGTAAACATAACTAATTATCCAGGGACTCTACTTGTAATTCGCGATTATGAAGGATTCAACATGTAAATATAAAATTATACAAGATTATGCGTATAAATTTTATTTAAAAACCATATCAATACCTCAAATACTTAAACTTGGGATCCCCCTCTCCATGATTTCAATCTCCTCATTACTTCTTCTTTTCTTTTTCACTCTTTTGTTTTTTTATTTATTTTTTTTTATCTCATACACAAGTCAATACATCTAAATAATTTTCAATTTTGAACAATCTAGCTTTATGAATTAGATTGACTATATCTATCATAGAAGTACATTAATAATTCAATATTTGAAAAATAATAACTTTATATTTGATAATCCAACCTATGTTGTCTTGATTGTGTATAGAATTGAATGGAAAAGAAACTATTGTGTTGGGGTTGTTTTATTAACAATATATAGCATTCTCTTTGATCTCGATAACTTAGAATCAAGCACTTGTTTAGATATGCAAGTAAAAACTATTGCCTTCTCATGATGAATGCTTGCTAACTAAACGATGTTTGATTTCTATTCCGCAATCGTGCTTATGTGGATTGTGCTGTGCATTTGACAAAAATGTAGCATGGAGAAATAGGGGATTGACGTAATAACATTATTACTTTTTTACATGTTTATATGTGATCATCTGTGTTCGTTGGTTTGGAAAAGAATGTTATACGCAGACATGTTTATCATCGACTAACAAATATTTAAGGTATTTTTACCTCATGGATCCTAAAAATTTTGTCAATCACCTCTACGACCTTTTGCACAATGTAATTACCCCATCGACCTTGTAAATTATCCAGAGAACCCTCACAAGCTTCAAAAAGATTAACCGCAGGATTTCTGAGGTAAGGATTAGTAAGATTACAAGGTCGAAGGAGGAATATTAATATTTCAAAGATTGTAGAGGTGATTGATAAAGGTATGGGTAGAAATCAGAGAAAGAAATGACACTTATTTCTCAAATAAAAGAAAGAAAATTTTACAATCAGATATTCTATGATGGACATGACCCTTATTTTACTGTTTAAAATAATCAGATTTTTTTAACTTGCGTGAAAAATAAGGAGGGAGCAACACCGGTAGGCAAAACGCCGGCGCCTCCCCGAATCAAATGCTCTCCTCCTCCCTCCGCCGTATCCGCCGCCTCCTCTCCGCCTCCTTCTCCTCCACCACCCCTAACGTGCCTCAACCAATCTCCCTCCCACCCGCAGCCCCGCCGCCACCCGCCACCCGCCTCTCCCGCCATCAGCACTCGGACTCGTACTTCGCAACCGTGCACCACATCTCGAACATCGTGCGTTCGGACTTCTACCTGGAGCGCACCCTGAACAAGCTCCGCGGCCTCCGCGTGACCCCCGACCTCGTCTACCGCGTGATCCGCGCCGCCTCCCCCTCGCACCCCCTCCCCTCCCTCCGCTTCCTCCTCTGGGCCTCCTCCACCCACCCCTCCTCCTACCGCCCCTCCTCCCCCGAGCTCGACGCCCTTCTCCTCTCCCTCGCCCAACACCGCCACTGGCAGTCCATGTGGCGCACCGCCCACCTCGCCCTCTCCCTCCACCTCCCCCTCTCCCCTTCCACCTTCTCCTCCATCATCTCCTCCTACACCCCCCACCCCGACATGGCCGTCGACGTCTTCAACCGCCTCCCCCGCCTCGGCTGCCCCCAGACCGTCCACGTCCACAACTCCCTCCTCTCCGTCCTCGTCCGCTCCGGCAACTTCCACGGCGCCTACGCCCTCGTGCGCCGCATGATCCGCAAGGGCGTCAACCCCGACCGCGACACCTTTACTGTCCTCGTCAACGGCTGGTGCGCTGCGGGGAAGCTCCGCGAGGCCCGCGAATTCCTCGAGGAGATGGGGAGGTTGGGTCACCAGCCGCCTGTCCGTGGCCGGGATCTCCTCGTCGGTGGGCTCGTCTCCGCAGGGTACCTCGAATCCGCCAAGGGGCTCGTGAGGAAGATGACCAAGGAGGGCTTCCTCCCCGATCTCGCCACCTTCAATTCGCTCGTCACGGCACTGTGCGAGTCGGATGAGGTCGATTTCTGCCTGGTGCTGATAGACGACTGCGTCGAATTGGGGATGTGCCCTGACGTGTCCACGTATAAGATCGTGGTGCCGGCTGCTGCCAAGGCAGGGAGGATCGAGGAGGTGTTCCGGCTTCTCCACAGTGCCATGGAGGAGGGGCAGAAGCTATTTCCTAGCTTGTATGCACCTGCACTCAAGGCATTGTGCAGGATGGGGAGGTTTGCGGATGCTTTCAGTTTCTTTGATGATATGAAGGAGAAGGGCCATCCACCTAACCGGCCAGTGTATACAATGCTGGTGAAGATGTGCGTGCGGGGTGGTAGATTCGAGGATGCCGCAAACTTCTTGGTGGAGATGACGAGGATTGGTATGACGCCGAGATCACAGAATGTTGATATGGTAGTCGATGGATTGAAGCATCGTGGTAACTATGATTTGGCCAAGAAGATCGAGGAGCTGGGAGCGTCATTGACTGGTTTCTGAGCGAGGATGTGTATTGGCTTGTTCTGAATTGAGATATGCAACAGTTCATGCTCAGGAAGGTCCAATCTATCTGGGAAATATGCCCGGCGAGGTACTTTTCCGCTCGACACACTGTCTATTTTATTTCTCGAGACAGTGTCTGGCCATCTAGTCTTACTCTATATTTGTTACGTACTTTGACATATCTTATGCTTCAATACTTTGATTGATCCGTTAGTGGGATATTTGTGCAGCAATAAACAATTCTGTTTTGCCCTTATTTGTACTTGTAATCCCCGCAATGATATTCTTTTGAAAAAAATGAATATTTAGACAATGAGATGGCCTAGACATATATCTGATTGTCTGGTCAAGAATATGATATAAAACACGGGGTTGATGGGGCTGCCCTCGTCATATTTTTTTATCATTTTTTTATTTTTTTTTCTGAAAAATATCGTAAGATATATTCATCCTTATATCATTCTTATATGTCATTCGAATTTCGTCAGAAATAGAGACTCCTACGGCTTCCATCCAGATATGGTTGATTTAAAAAATCTGCGACCGTTAAAAAATGACTATCTGGATGGAGGCCGTATGAGTATCTGTTTCTGACAAAATTCAAATGACATATAGGAGGGATATAGGGATGAATATACATGATGATATTTTTTCTAAAAAAATTAAAAAGATTGCGAAAAATGGGGTGGGGGCAGCCAACATGGCTGCCCCCAGAGGGCAGCCACATTTTTTCCATAAAACAATGCGACCAAATAGGATGCCTCGTTTTGAAAAGTTTTCTTATGGTTTATTTGTGCAGGAATTTCTCTTGCATTCTTAATTTTTTAAGAATAAAATGATGATATTGGAGTACATAGTCATTGAATATATCAAGAATAATTTCTCCAGCATGTAGATGTAGTGTGGAAACATGAATGCGAGGTTAAATGCCAAATTTTGGCACACACTCAGACACACGGAAAGATACATTTGCATGTAGGTAGGCATCAATGTATAAATCAATAGTTAGATAGACACGGGTTTTTGTGACCACCGGAAGTGTTCAGAGGGTTGAATGCTAAACTCCTTTCAGAAGAGGGTTGCTTGACTTGCTCCTTTAAAGAGGGGTTGTTTGGTTTCTGTTTTCATAAGAATTATGTCGTCAACGTATACGAGCAGATCACATTTCCATTCTATTTCATGCTAACGAAGTTAGAATGGTTTAGTAGTAGATTGAGAGAACTCGATCTTAACAATCTTGCTTTAAGCGTTTCAATAGGCTCCAAAAAAGGCTCCAAGTCTCTGCTTAAGACAATAAATAGCTTTCATCAGCTTGCACACCTACTCCCCTTCAACCTAATTCCAGGTGCTTGTGTTTTTTTTCTTCGTTTTTTCACCATCTCGAAACAAAATCGAAATCGAGATTTAAGACCTTGGTTGTTAATACCTCTTTGACTTGGTCACCTTAAGAAATGCATTATTGATATTAAGCTGGCAGAGTGTCAGATCTTGTTTCTTGTAACAAAGATAATGATTCAAATCGAATTGATGAGCCACATGAAAAAGTCTAAAAGTAACCTAGCATGAAAAAGTCTAAAAGTAACCTATCCCACAGGTCTAAGTAAACCCTTTGGTCACGTGCCTTCAGATACTCGACGAACCATCAAGATGTTATTTGACATTGCATACCACCGACATGTTACAACGTCTCATACAACACAAAGAACAAGTTACCAAGACCCTCTAATAACCAGTGCCCCCATTTCATCATCCATAACCTTCTTACAAATTGGATGCCACACCACATCCAAATAATGTCTTTGAAAGATGATACTCATCAATGTTAAAGAAAAGTTGCACACATTAGGGCTCAAGTGAATAACACAAATACAATATAGTATGGGACGAAGAGTACTCAGGATTGCATAGTGCAATAGGCCCTTCATCCACGATATGTAAAGATGTAAGTATATTCCTTGTGTATGCACTATCAAACATGCAAAGGATGCGGGTCAAGCTATATAAATTCCCCTAACAAGTGAAAAATCTTTCTTTTTAAAAAAGAAGTGAAAAATCTCTTCTTCTTGATGAAGGTGGATCCTTGGTAAACTAAAGCACTGATACCTTTTCAGGATCTATAATATACCCGGACGACAATCTTCATTGCCTTTGAGAAGAGCTTGCTAGCAAGATTAAATTGGTATCTAAGGCAAATACATACGAAACACACAATGGCAGAGGAAATGTATTTGCCTCAGAATGTAACAACTTGTATGAATTCTCTCCTTTAGAACAAATGTGGGAAACAATTGATAAGGTATGCAACAGTGAGAACTGAGAGCAACATTCGTCTTTCTATATTTACTGTTTATGTTGGGAGAAATGAAGTGAATGCATTAGAACTTTAGAAGAGACCCTAGGGCTCTCTTATATAGGAGAAAAGTCCTAAGTTAATTACAAGGGAGATACATAAAGAAAATAGAAATAAGAAAAACAATAATGTGAGATACAAATATCTTAACACTCCCCCTCAAGCTGGAGTATATATATCCATCATGCTCAACTTGGAACAACACTTTTGAAATGGACCTTTAGCAAGGGTCCTGGTGAAAATATCCGCAGTCTGATCTCTAATAGCAACATAGGAGGTGGATATGAGATCTTTCTGGATCATATTTCTAGTGTAATAGCAATCCACCTCTATATGCTTGGTCTGTTCATGAAATGCACGATTGTTAACAATAAATAGAACCGCTTGATTGTCACATAAAATATGCATGGGAAGAGAAACCTCAGCAACGAGATCAGTCAACACGGATCTAATCCACATCATCTCTGCGTTTCCCTGTGCCATGACCCTGTAATCATATTCTACGCTAGATCTAGCAACCATTGTCTACTTCTTGGTTTTCTATGATACGAGCGAGCTCCCAACGAAAATAGCGAAGCTAGAAGTAGACTTCCTGTCTCTTGGACAACCTGTATAATCTGCATCTGCACAAGCTGTCACCTCAAGAGATGTATCTCCGCCGAATATAAGACCAGAACCATGTGACGTCTTCAAATATCTCAAGATCATATAGACGACATCCATATAAACCTTCCTAGTTTACTCCATGAATTGGCTAGCCTTGCTCACAACAAAAGATATATATGGTCTGGTGATAGTTGCATATAGGAGTTTCCCAACAAGTTCTCTATATCTCTTCTTATCTACCTCCTCAGTGTCATCATCATATAATTTCATACTCGGATCCAATAGGGGTAGTAGCAGACTTGCACCTTGTCATACCTGTCTCTAAAAGAAGATCCGTCACAAACTTCCTTTAGGTCATCACAAGACCACACTGGTTCCTGGCAAACTCTAATCCAAGGAAGTATCGAAGATTGCTAAGGTCTTTAGTCACAAACTACTAACCTAGGAACTCCTTGGTAGCCTGAATGTCCCGCTCATCATCCCTTGTCACAATAATAGCATCCACATAGACAAGAATAACAACAATACTTCTCTGTGTCCTCCGAACAAAAAGGGAGTGCTCCGCAGTAGATCTCATAAATCCCTGTTGCTCTATCAACTCCAATAGCTTATGGTACCAAGCTCTCGGACTCTGCTTCATGCCTAAATTACCTTATGAAGCCTACACACCTGCTGAGACTCCTCCTCAATAGCAAACCCTGGTGGCTGCTGCATATACACATCCTCCTATAAATCACCATATAAAAATGCATTCTTCACATCAAGTTGGTAAAGAGGCCAGTTCCGTGAAACAACAACTGATAAAAGAATGCAAAGTGTCGAGGGTCTAGCTACTGGAGAAAAGGTATCCTGATAGTCCACCCCATAAGTTTGGGTGAACCCTCATGCCACAAGCCTCGCCTTGTAGCGATCTATACTGCCATATGCCTGTTGCTTCACTGTAAAGATCCATTTGCATCCCACAACAGAGACACCTGGAGGAGCTGCAACAATGCTCCAGGTACCACGTGACTGCAAAGCAGTCATCTCCTCCTCCATGGCAAATCGCCACCTACTGTCATGTATGGCCTCCTGATATGTACGTGGGATAGTAACAACTGAGAGTCCCCACAACAAACCTCTTGTACTCCTCTAGAAGATGGTCCAAAGAAACATACGCAACGAGAGGATACGTGGCACATTGGCGACGTGGCCTCCTCAATGCAATAGGTATATGCAATTCAACAACCTCTCTGTTCTCTAGGATCAACTCCCCCTGTGCAGTGTCCTGTGGAACATTCAAATCTCCAGTGTCATTAGTAGAAACACTGTGCTCATTACATACCTGAGGCGTGCTGGATGATGGAGAATGCGCATGAGCAGAGGGGTGAGTAGAAGACCTGTGAATATAAAACCATGGTAGGAAGTACGTATGGGTAGGAGGAGGTGGTGGAGATGGAGATGACTGAGGTTCAACATGGGGTGCATATGGTAGAGATAACGAAGGTAGAGGAACAACAACATCCTCACCAGAAACATCATTAGACAACCTATCATATATAGGAGAAAAGTACATAATAGACTCAAAAAATGTGACATCAACACTAACATAATACTTTCGCCCTACATGATCAAAACAACGATACCCTTTTTAGATATGAGAATACTCAACAAATTCACACTTGACAGCTCTAGGTGAGAGCTTGTCACGACCAGGAGTGAAATTGTGCACAAAGGCCACAGACCCAAAAACTCTAGGAGTAAGGAAGTAGGTCCTTCTCGGGAAACACAATCGAGAATGGAACC
This sequence comes from Ottelia alismoides, assembly GCA_037367405.1. Classification (NCBI taxonomy): domain Eukaryota; kingdom Viridiplantae; phylum Streptophyta; class Magnoliopsida; order Alismatales; family Hydrocharitaceae; genus Ottelia; species Ottelia alismoides. Next base: position 90,729 of record JAZKJV010006006.1, on the reverse strand, counting down.
TTTTCTCCAAGAATCGTAGACAACATGCAATTCACTAAGTAGCAAGTAATGGGAACGACATCCCCCCAGAAAGAATGAGGAGCTCGACTTTGAATCAGAAGCATCCTCGTGACATCCAGAAGATGATGGTATTTACGTTCATCCACACCATTCTGTTGTGAAGTATAAGCACAAGGGGTCTGATGAACAATACTAAGGGTGCGTTTGGTTGGCGGGTTAATGCGGGTTAAACTGGTAGAGGGTAACCTGTTTTTGTGTTTGGATAGAGGGTTAAACTGGGGATGGGTTAGAAGTGGGTTTGGGGTGATATGATTGTATTGGAGTTTGAAAAAGTGAATAGCTATTGTGATGTGATTGTATTGAAGTCTGGAAAAGTGAGTATAAGTGGAGTAGTTTATAATTTTTATATGATATGATGGTATAATATATTATTTTTTGATAGGATTGATGATGTAAAATTGATTTATTTAATTTTTAAAAAAGGAATAAAGTGGGGCCCACGAGGAGAGGGGGATGTGTGTTAAGGGGGGTAAACCCCCTAACCTGCGGGTAAACTGGTATCCGAACGGGGTCTAAGAGATTAGAGAAATGCGGATAAATGTAAGGTAGAAAAATCCAAGGCATTGTCATACGAATAAATTTCACACTTGCAGAAAAGATGTTTTGACTTCAATAAGAAAAGATTTAATGATAGCACATGCTTCAGACTTATGTTTTAACAAGAACACCCAAGATAATCTAGAAAGATCATCCACAACAACCATATAAAAACGATGTCCCTGATGAGATGATCAGGAACACGACTAGGACCCCAAATGTCAAAATGAAACAACTCAAAAGATCGACTACTATGACGACTCTGACGACTCGGGAAAGAAGAACGATGGTGCTTTCCAAGCTGACAAGCTTCACAATCCAAGGTAGCACAAGTAGAGATCCGAGGTAGAACATGACACATCTTCTGAAGATGAAGGTGTCCAAAGCGAAGATGCCACATGAAAGGAGAGACAGATCCTGAAGGAATAGTAGCGGCTCCAACGGATGGTGGTAGGGCAAGCTTGAATAGACCTCTCTGCTCACGACTACATCTAATTACCCTGCCTGTGAGTATGTCCTGAAACATAAGAGAAGCGGGATCAAATATGGCACGACAATGTAAATCCTTTGTAATTTGTCTAATAGACAAAAGATTCATCTGAAAGTCTGGAGCATATAAAACATTCTACATATGCATAGAAGGAGCTAGAACAATCTTCTCCTGACCAACAATGGGTACATGGACCTAATTAGTAATCACTACGGATCTACCAGGCGGTATAGACCTGTAAGAACTGAATTGTGACCGATCGCCACACATATGATGTGATGCAACTGATGCTCCCGAGTCCATAATCCAGTCTGTTAAATCCGAATTGCTACGACTGGTAAACACATAAACCATACTTTATGAACTAGACGAAACTCTGGCATTAATGCTACATCTGAAGAACCTGCAGCTGAAGTGGTAGGTGTGCTCATCATCTCTTGTAATCTGGACACAATATCATCAAAACGTGCATCATGAGCAGGGGCAAGAGTAGGCTCGGTCTGCTTAGCAACACAATTCGACGTAAGATATCCGTGCGTCCGATGCAAGATGCTTTGCAGTCTTTGCAACCCGACCGATCTCTTCTCCTCATAGCAAAGTAATCTACTTGTGTTTTAGTCGGGCTACTCTTATAAGTAATTAAATGCTCCTCCCTCTTCTTGAAGAGTGTGTGTGCTATGAAAAAGTCACAAGCTGTTACAAAATCCAGAATGACTTTTCTCTCTTCATTTATATCTCCCAAGGCACGGCCTCCATGAACACTAACATACCTTGAAGTATCCTTTCCCACATGTCCATCAAGATCCCCACATAGGAAAATCATCTTTCGTTGTGGATTCCTTGCATAATCTTATCCAAATACTCCCTAAAAGCTTGTTTAATCCTTTCCTCTAAACCAATTTGCACTGCATAAACTGAGATATTCATAATTCCTGCTTCAAGCATCAACACCAAAGCCTTTTTCCACATTAAGTAGGGTCGGCTAATTTATCTTTTTGTCATTTTCTTCAAGTATCAATTTTAGTAAATATTTCGATCCCCAAATCTTTGCACCTCGACCACACTATCCTTCAAATCCTTATTAATAGCCAAGTCCAACACCATTTCTATCATTCTCTTTACTTGAATATCATAATTTGACGCATGTCTTCTCAATTCCCCTGTTTTTTCTCTAACTCATTTTGTCTCTTGGAGATACAATATATGAGTATTTCTTCTTTCCATTGTATCTACTATCTCCATTGATTTGTCAGTCAAAGTACTAATATTCCAACTACCTATCCGCAACTTCTGTTGCAACATCTTTTGGACTAGCTTCTTTACTTGCACGCATCCGTCATACGAGAGCCCTTGTAATTTTTGAAATCATTTGTATGGTGACGCAACCAAACTAGCTTATTTACTTGCGTGCGTTCCTCTTGCAAGACAACAATAACAACAACAAAGCCTTTCCCCGCAACTGAGTTGAGTTGACTACATGGATTTTCTACCTCCATCCAAATCTATTTTGCTAATTCTCGGACTTAAATCCAAATAACTAAGATCCCTTCGGATAGTCTCATTTTGACACTTCTTAGGCATTTCTCGTCCTCTCTTAACTGGCTCGACATCCAAAATTTCGCATCTTCTAATTGATGCATCAACCGACCTCCTTTGTAAATGGCCTAACCATCTTAAGTGGTTCTTTCATCTTATCTTCTATCGGAGTTATACCAACTTTCTTTTTGATCGCATCATTTCGAATCCTATCTTTTTGTGTATTTTAATTTCTGCTACCATCATTCTCTGCACATGTCTATGCGTCACATGCCAACATTCTGATCCATAGAGTATAGCGGGACTCACAACTCCTTTGTAATACTTTCCTTTGACTTTTAAAGGAATTTTCTTATCACAAAGAACAATAGAGGCTTCTCTCCACTTTAGCCAACCTGCATTTATTATATGAGTAACATCTCATGTTGTTGCAAAATAGATACCAAGTATCTAAACAAAATTTTCTTCCGAATGTTATCGTCTTCAATCTTCACCTCAAGTCCTTCACTGTTGTTTCCATCAAATGTGCACTCAATATATTCACTCTTAGCCCCACTTATATGAAATCCTTTATTCTCTAAGGCATGTCTCCAAATCTCCAGCTTCTCATTTACTCCGTACCTTGTCTCTTCAATCAACACAATATCATCGACGAATAGCATACACCAATGTATATCATTCTGAATGTGAATAGTCAACTCATACATAATTGGCGATGTTGCATGCCAAACAGGGCTAAGGTTTCAATGTGGCTCTTCAGATTTGGGAGGATCCTTACAAAGGGTTATCAGGGGCAGTTGCTGGGTTTGAAGGATGTTACATGCGACTGATGTGAAGAGGCAAGAGAGGAAATTGATCATTTATTCTTTCTTTCCCGTTCTCCGTGGAGATATGGAGTCGGGTCAACATCACGTGGCTGACACGACCGCACGAAGCGCTTGCATCACTTTCTGGCATGGCACTCGGTTGGTATGCGGTTTTGGGCATGAGGATTTTCGTTCCCATTTGTGGTTGTATGGGCGATATGGTGCGCTAGGAACAAGGCCATTTTGGGAGGGGGGAGTTGTTTCATGCCGAGAATGTATCAGGGCATTGTAGGGCTCTTTGTATATCATGGAAAATGCGAAATGGTGTAAATATCTTTTTGACACACACACACATACATTGTGGTGGGTCCGAGCTTGGGATGCCACTCTCTTTTCTCTAAAAAAAAGCAAAAAGGCATGGGCTCAAAGATGCATCTTGATGCAACCCGATGCTGATTTTAAAATAGTCTATCTTCTCCTTTATAAGATTAATGTATAGGACATGTACTTGGATCTTTTCCAAAACTTTTCGCAATATCTCCCTTGGCTGAATCATAAGCCTTCTCCAGATCTATAAAAATCATATGGGGGTTCTTTTTAGCTCTAGAAATCTTTACTTTTCTCCTCAACAAGTGGCTAGCTTCAATAGTAGAGCGACCTGACATGAATCCAAATTGTTTTTTAGTTATTTTGGAAACTTGCCTCTACCTTCTTTTGATCACACTTACTAAATTTTCATAGTATGACTCATCAATTTGATACTACTGTAATTTGAAGTTTCTCATGCAAGAGTCCTTACAAATTTTGAACTATGTCTGGATAGCGATGTAACGACCCTTGCCAACTTGTCATTACATTTAGACGTTGCAATGCATCACTAATAGGGAATGCCCCAACAAAATCCAAATGTTTACTTAAGTCCATCTTGAGGGAAATTCCTAAATAATGTTCTCAATTGAGAACACTATTTAGGAATTTATCTTCGACTATTTTACATTGGCTGCCGGCTACCTAACACAACCCTCCTCATTTACTTTATCTTAGGATCAACCATGACTGAGTTAGAACTTCCTTCGTTGTATCCGACAAAATTACCATAGATGCTAAGAAATTCCATATCCTGTAAATTCTTGAATATGATACAATGTATCAAACAAAATAAATGATTTCCTACAAAATTGATTATATGGGGAAATTAAATGTTAAGAATATAGGCCTAATGACATGACATATGGGAGGGCGAGAAAGAGGAGAGAGGGCATCTCCACTCCCGGATGCTCTATGGGTAGAGAGAGGTTAATGCCACCAAATATAATGAGAGACTTGACAAGCGGGGGGGGGGGGTGGCGAAGGAGAATCACATTGACTGTGTGGTTAGCCATTAGAAGGTGTCTTGGGTGTAATGCTTTTGCTACGGTGTCACGAGTCATAAGGACTCGACGTGCGCTGTGGCAATTCGGTGCTTCAATCGCAATGGAGTTGGTCATCGACGAGCTACTTCTCCAGTGGCTTGGAGAAAACACCCATTGGATGTTTGGAGCCAACCGGTTGTGGTTGATTCTATTGTCAGTAGGGTGGTGGGGGCTCCTTCGTCAAAGATTACAGTGTCAGGGGTTCGCTCTTTTGCGGAGGTTGTGAAGGGGGCTTCCTTTGGTTCAACGATGGTGATTAGAAGTGGTTTTCTTATTGGGAGATCATTGGAGACATTCGAGATGATGTCAGAGGAAGTTCAACCTCTGTTGGGAGAGTCATTTAGGGGGACCTATGGTTGGGTTGGATGATGGGGCTGTCTTCGCTCGTGGGTTGTCGAAGGAGGAAGTGCTGGTACTTGTAGGGGATGTGTCTTCAAGGATGATGACGTGGAAGTTCCCCTAGTTCATTCATGGAAAATAGAGGTTGTCGCGTTTCGTTGCTAGAAATTGATCTTTTTGACGTATGCCTATTCGCCTTTGTGGTGTCCACTTTCTGTCGAGGTCATGGTTGAAGCCGTACGAGATCTTTACCAAGACCCTAAATGTCGGTTTCGGTTACCATTTCGGTATCGACCAAAACGGAATTTCGATGGAATTTCGGTGGAATTTCGATGGGAATTCGGTCATTTCGGTCATTTTTTGTACTAGGACCCCCATATTTCGGTCATTTCGGTCGAATTTCGATTTCGACTGTATATCAATATTCGACAGAAATTCAATCGAATTTCACTGAAATTTGAGAGCATGATCTTTACATGTGTGGGGAAGGTGATAGAGATGCTGTCCGATGGGCTGACCTGCTTCGTTGGTGGTGGCTGCAGTAGAGGCATGAGGGTTGATTTCAAATCATTTGTTGATGTGGGTTGGCAAGGCCTTGTTATGGATAAACATGGAAGAGTTGTGCCCTCCACCACTTCTTGTGTTCTCTAGGGTTGTTCAAGACCAAGATTCGGTGACTGATGCGGCAACACGACGATTGGTGGTGCCCGTGCTGGCGACGGAGAAGCCAGACCGATTTGTAACGGTAGCGGAGGAACTATACCCATTGATTGATGAGATTTTCGAGATGAATCCCGAAATGGAAGTTTTATCGGATGGCACTTCGTCTCCCCGTCTTGTGGGGCATTTGAAAATGGTGATCAAAGAGGAGATGAGGTGCCCGTGGTCTTCACGCCACCCTTTCTGGAGGCTCCTCGGTGGGCGGATCCATGTGGGGACTCGATTATGCAACCCCTCATGGACCCAGTGACATGGGAAAGGGATACATTTATTCTTTAGAATTCAGCTCTTTCGTGTGTTTTAGAAACGATCCTTTTCCCGGACTCAGATCTGGCCTTCATACCTGATTCAGACTCCACCCTTTAGATCCAAGGAACCGCGGACTCTCCTTTCAGGATCTGCAGTGGAGGTCCCTATTCGTGCGGTGATTTCGGATCGTGAGGAGGTGCTGGGGGGCCGAGCGAGCAGAGAGTGGCTCTCGATGTGGGGAGAGGGGTCTCGCCTACGACCTCCTCAACCTAGGCTTGTGTTGTTTTGAAGGAGGACCATTTGCTGTAGGTTGCACTTCTGGAGGTAGGAGAGGATTGCAATGGTATTCTTGGTGGGGAGGGGAGTCGATCTTAGGTTGGCCTATTTTTAAAGGAGGCTCTTCTAGTCTCGTTGGAAGATACATTGCTGGATGAGGGTGTGTGTCGTGGCGACAAAAGTGGTATACACGAAGGAAGAAGCGGTCCATGTGCGCGACGGTTTATATGGATGAACATGTGCATCTAACGATTGATCAGGGCATAAAGGAGTTGAAGGCGACGATGACCAAGGCTGCGGGGGTTTTAAAGTCCGTCGGGAACAACTCGGTTGCTGAATGATGTTGGTCTCCTGGAACGTGAGAGCGTCTGGGTGACCCCGAGACGAGTGGATCTATTGGCTCTCTTTTGAACGACTAGTTTGGGGATATTTTGCTTTTGTAAGAAAGCAAATGGAATGAGTGGTCAGACATGTCGTGGAGATCATTCGGTCTAAAGAACGTGTCCTTTTTCTCTGCACTCAATGCGTTTGGTAGTGTTTGAAGGACTATCATAGCGTGTAATGGACATTTTTTGGGTATGTTATCTGAGAAGGTTGGAAGGTTTGTGCTGACGGCTGAATTTTCGGACAAATGACGAGGATCCAGATTGGTTGTCTCTTGTGTGTTGACCGAATGGAACATTCAATGCGTGCAATGGTATGGGATGAGTTGAGGGAGGTGAGAGAGTTTTTTCCTGAGACCGCTTGGATTATTGCCAGTGATTTCAATATTACCGTCTTCTCATTTTATCGGTCGGGTATGGGTAGGCAGGACCTAGGATCAGACACCTTTGTAGAGTTGATTGGGGATTTGTAGTTGGAGGTGCTTGATGCAATGAATATCTGATACTCATGGAGAAATTTAGACTCCAGATCTCGGTTCGATCATGTCTTGGCCTTGTCGGAGATTCTGGATATGTGTGGTGTTGCTTCGCGCCCAAGATCCATGTCTGACCATACCCAAAGAAGCGCAAAAGGGGTCGTACAGACCTCACGTGAGTTGCCATAACAAGTCCGTATGGAAGTCCAAAATGAGGAGCAATCTGCCACCCTGAGCCATGAATGGCCAGCCTTACTCCATTTACCATCAATAGCCATGTCATTCTAATCCATTTATCATCACTGTTTGGCTTTTCTAATCGAACTTGGTGTTAAAGTCTTGGCAACACAGTGTTGTCGTCCACCCCTTTTGTCTAAACTTATGTTATATACAACATCATATAAAGTCACTATTATCTCACTATATCTCTTGTAAAACATATCTCTAGCGTCCACCTCTTCGCTAATGAAGTGATAATACCTTTATTTGCACGTGTTTTTATCTTACAGCTTATAGGAGGCAACATCCTTTTAGGCACATTTTTTACATTCCATTTACTTGAGGATTTCATACTTGTGTAAGTATAGTTGGGTTTCGACATGTTATGTATGTACCTATACAATCACTTTTATGTAGCATCTATATTGTGCCTTGTAGGTGCCACCCTTCTAACTCATACTCATACACACATATATTCAACTTAATGCATGCACATAGTTAATTTGCATAACACAAATTCATTAGTAGCATTTGATGTGCACAACATAGTACTTGCCAGTGTTCACTAAAGCGGCCTATGCAGCCGCATATGCCTATTCGATCTCCTCAGCACGCCATTTACATGAAGCCCTCATATGCGCCCTTTGCGCATATTCAGGCCGTATATGTGGCCTGTCTTGCTACTTATTGTCTAGTTGGGTAATTAGATCTCGATCTTAAGATCCGGATATTATAACACTTAGAGAAGCCCTAACCCTTACTCGTGAACCCCTGATCTCTTCTAAAAACACCCTTTCAACCCTAACCTCGTCGCCTCCAACCTCCACCGCAACGGCCTCCCCAAAGCTCCCCTGCCTCCAACTAGTGGTGTGAAGCCCCTCCACGCTGTGGAGCTCCTCTGCCTCCCATCTCCTCCAAGATCGTGATATCCTTTGTCAGGTAACCCTAAATCCCTATTTTTTCCCTATTTAATGCTCTTTTTTATCTGTTCGCGTACGATGATACGAGGAATCTTTGCCATATGCATATATCAATTTGGGGATAAAATATCTACCTTAAGTTTGCTTGATTTTTTGCGGCAACAATTTTATTTGATTTGCATTCATGTTTGTATGTTTAGTTTCTCATTTTACAAATTTAACGTGTACTGGAACTGTTTTGTGCATGTTTTGCAAAACAAATGTTTCACACATCGATTCCAAATGCTTATAATAAATTAGATGCTATTTATCACTGTATTGTAGCTTTTATTCGCACGTTGTTCATTTAACTGAACAATAGAAATCAATTGGGTTCTGAACAAGTGATTGCAATAGCTATAGATCTTAATATGGAATTTGTTTATGATGAAATCGTGTAGTTAAATATCATTGTCTTAGTGGTGAAGTTTTTTTTTGTATCAATATGTACAACAAAGCAAACAATAATAATGTTCTTCGAATGTATTAGAATGTATAAGGTTCAACTCTATATGAAAGTCATTTTTCTTAGATCTTCTATTGGACCACATTTATTCATACATTTATTTCTTTTGTATTTTCTTTTGTAGATATTTAATATTTTTAAATAAAAAATTAGAAAATCACTTTGAACCGCATATACCCAACATATGTCCCCACATACTGCTTAATCGTTATTCAGTGACCTGTCCGAACGCATACGCATACCGCATTTCTGAACCTTGATATTTGAACATGGCCTCAAATTTCAGCGAAATTCGGTCGAATTTCTGTTGAATACCGATATCCAGTCGAAATCGAAATTCGAACGAAAGGACCGAAATATGGGGGTCCTAGTACAAAAAATGATCGAAATGGTCAAAATTCCACCGATATTCTGTTTTGGTCGATACCGAAATGGTGACCGAAACCGACATTTAGGGCCTTGTATTTGCATACTTAAATTAACTCATAACAACATGAAAATGTGAACCATACTAAATGTTAAAGACATGCCAAAGTGTACACAACCAGGCTACATGCCCAATCACATTAAAAAGTCATAGAGATCCATTTCCATTACCGACATGCACATAACTACAAAAAATGACTCAAAGCAACGCTCCAAGCACTAGATTGTCGACTAGTATTTGTAACAGTTCACTACCATCCAACGTGGTGCTTTTTTATGGAATCCTGTTACGACTAATAATGTTAGTCAGCTAAACCATTGATCAGTTGATTGATAATTTTAGACTTTTAGTTACAACATGCATTTTGAACATTGCGCTTGCTTTAGATATTAGCTTTAAAATTTGATTTTAAATGCAAATCACACATGCTTAACCTATAACCCTGGCCATCAATCATGGCAAGGAGGTTTGAACGCAATCCTAAGTACATCAAAATGATAAGAGACATTTAAAAGACAAATGCCTAAGAAATAGATTACACTCCACCTCAAGTGAAGTTTGTCTTCTTATTCTTGATCTCTTTCGTCAAGATCTTTTCTAGGAAACCTGAATCCATGATTTGAGCCATGGATTGCATCTGATCATAGTATATACATGAAGTTTCACTATCTACCAAGATAAAGGAGATGTTTCTTACCTCTTAGAAACTTTGAATTGACCTCCTAGGGGTCTAGATTACCTTCAAGCCTTTGTTCTTGACCTCTAATGTCTCTAGGAAGTTTGACTCCCTTCTCTACATGCTTAGGATTGTTGGAATTTAGAGGGGGGGATCCTAGGGATCAAATGAAGGCTTTTCCTTTTCTTTGAAGCCAAAAAAGGAGAAATAGGCTATGGTGTCCACCCCAAATATATAAAAATGGCGGAGATACATAGTTACTTTATTGGAGCCGTGACTCGAGGAGAGTCTAGGCATGGATTACAACATTTTCAATGTAAATGAAGGATTTTATAACCAAAGCCTAATGGAGAAACACCCCTCTCGGTTTCGGTACTTGTCTGCCTTGCTTATGCAAACTTGAGAATAGTCCCTTTAATATTCTCTCCCTTCGATCTTCTCCATACCGTAAAGTACTTGAGTGACCTTACTTAAATAACTTAATCTCGAATCACGAAGTACTTATACCATTTATTCCTCTTTGAACTTTTATTAACACCTTAGTTTCTTTGGTTAGTTGATTGGGAAACATTGTTTCATAAGCCGCTTCAAGTTAACCAAGTGGGTTGCACCCATTTAGAGTTAGTTGGATTCGGATAAATGGGTACTTGAGTTTTAACTATTAGAGTATGCATTCAAGTTTGTATTATCATTATCATTTTGTTTGTTTTGTGTTTCGGAACCTATGGATGTGTATGCATGTAATTTTGGCAATCCTTCTTCATATATATGGAAGGGATACCCACCTTGAATAGAAGGTAGAAAATATTCTCTTAATTTGTTTTACATGGTTTGGAGCTATGGCGTATGTCCTAGGCACCACTCCTGATTCCAAGCAAAAAAATCCTCGACTTTCTCCACTACCATCCAACAATACTACCATCTTGTCTCCTCTTTTCTACCATTGTCCACCGACATCCTGACTCTCTTCTCTGCCATTCTCCGCTATCACCTCCGACATCAATTACTGCTAGCACCTTTGCCTCTGTCATCAACCACTATCAATGCCTTCGCCTCTGCCAGCACTGCACAAAGTCGCCTCCGCCATCGCTCATCAACCACTGCTCCTGTGATCAACCATTAACATTATTGCCTCTTCTCTTCATCATCGCCCGACATCAACTCGATCTTCTCTTCTTCGCATCACCTTTGCCATCAACCATCGCTAACATCGTCGTCTCAATCATCAACCATTGCCATCATCTCCCCCTATGCCAACGCTATGTAGCATTATCTATGCCATTTCTCAGCCATGGCCTCAAATTTCAACGAATTTCGGTCGAACTTCTGTCGAATATAGATATCTTGTCGAAATCGAAATTCGACCGAAATGGCTGAAATGATCGAAATGACCGAATTTTCGATTGAAATTCGACCGAAATTCGACCGAAATTCTGTTTCAGTCAGTCATTGAAATGGTGATCGACACCGACATTTAGAGCCTTGTTCTTAGCAACTACATCTCCATTACAAGTCTACACAAAATTAAAGTTCAATGACATCATGATGCATGCGAGAGCGTTTCCTTCTATGTATCAACATACACTTTTGGTTCCTGAATGGCATGCAACCATACAAGAAGACATGTCTGCTCTTTCGTCCTGAGGTACACGAACTCTAGTTGACTCTCCCAAGAGCTCTGCTATTGTTGGTAGTCATTGGGTTTCTACCACCAATTATCTTCTAGATGGTTCGGTGTTCTAGATGGCATATTTTTATATGAAATGCCTTCACCAAATAAATATGAAAAATGGCTTCTTATATGGCGACTTTCTTGAAGATACTTGTATGCAACAACCTCCTGGGTTTGAGATCAAGGAGAGCATCAGAAGACGTGTAGGATTCACAAAGCAATATATGGTTTCAAACAAAGTTCTAAAGCTTTGTTCAAAAAACTATTAGATATTGTATTTGAATCGGTTTTAGTATATCCTTAGAGTAGTACTCTTTACTTGTCAAGAAAATAGAATAGGGGATATTTACAATGTTGGTATATGTAGATGATATCATACTAACTGTTGATGATACTCATGCCATATCAGAGACCAGGAAGTATCTTACAGAGTTCTTCACAAAGGATCTAGAAGAAATTCACTACTGTATTGGCATTGAGGTCGCTTGAATTGCTCATGATTTGATTCTCTCACAAAGAAATTATGTTACAGTTTTTCTGCAAGAAACTGGGATGCTAGGGGCAAAGTCGTCATCTATCAAATATATTTTACGTTGGATGTTGGCTACCTAACGCAACCCCCACAAGGGGGGATTTGAACCCTGGTCTTTTGGATGGTAGGCGCACCACACTACCACCAGACCATTGGAGTGGGTGCGTTGTCTACTACCCAAAAGACCAGGTTTCAAATCCCCCCTTGTGGGGGGTTGCGTTAGGTAGCCAACTACCATCGTAAAAAATAGTCGGATCTTTCAACATGAATTGACCCCAACACACGACTATATGAAGATTGATATGGATTTATTCATACAAAGCAAATACATGTCTAATAGGGAAGTTATTATGTCGCTATTACTCATCTTGATATCTCGTTTGTGTCAACTAGGGGAGGGCTAAACCATGACAAGTTCACTGAGATGTTGTAACGATGATCTTGAGATACTTTGATGTTTGCTCCGGGAAAATGACTTCTGTTTCCATGCCACAAGTCTCTTGATGTTTTGGCTTATTATAACGATGAATATGCATGACGTCTCGATGACAGAAAATCTACAACAGGTTGTTGGTGACAATCTAGTCACTTGGAGAAGAAAGAAACAAGATGTGGTCGCTCGATCAAGTAGTTGATCTGAATATAGAGCAGGATCCAAGCTACCAGGCAACTAATGTGGATTAATTCCGTGCATAAGGATTTCCATCCTACCAGACCCTAGTCCCATGATCATGAGATGTGATAACTTTGCTATTATGTTCATTGCGAACAATCTATCCTTTCATGAGGGTACCAAACACGTGGAAGCAAATTGTCGATACACAAGAGACATGATTCAATATGGAAATATGAAGACCGAGTTCATCTAAGAGGAACAAATGATTGACACCGTTACAAAACCACTAAGCCGTTCTCTCTTCGCCAAATGCATCTCCAAGCTAAGGGCGATGGACATTTGTGCTAGAGCTTGATGAGTATTAATGCATTAAAGTCCGTATTATCACTATCCCTTTATTTGTTTTATGTTCTAAACATTACGAACCCATATGTAATCTTGGTAACCCTTCCGTTCTACACAGGGTACAACACTTTATTTGAAGACAAAAATATCCTCTCAATTTGCTTTATAATAACATTTCAGATGTTATACAGTTGACCCAATTGAGATTGACAACGTGCTCATCCTGTTGCGGTTATGGTTATGGGAGAGGTTCCTGCACATGACACATTACTTGTCAAGGGCAAACCTTTCCTTTGTCGGTGGTCGACAAACTTTGATATGAGGTCAGAATTTACTCATGTTGTTCAACTGTAACATGGCACGTTCGACTTACATGTACAAAATCAAGTAATACAATTTTTAGAAATAATATTCTTTTTTCCAAAGTTTAATGACATTGTTTCCAACATTTAGTTATACATCATAGAGGTATCACGGACACCCTATATGTCTGGTATGGTATGAGAAATGTCACCATATTGTATAACTGGGCAAGAGATTCATATGGCAAAGATTCATCAAATCCACTTCTACGTGGTTGAATACTATTTTCACAATAAGTTATGACAGTTTCAAGGATGTTAGGGAATTTCGATGCCATATGATACATCCACTGACCTCTACACTAATGCTATCCGAGGTAAGTCACCCATAGATTAGGTTGAGATGCATACCCCCACTTTATTGCGTGTAATAAATGAATAAAATGTATCTTCTCGATAGTACCTGTTCCCATAGTACTAAATATCGTAATATATGGACAATATATCACGCACATGTATTGACGAGGAGGGGTTTTGATATTTATCGATGTCGGTGTATCATCTCATACGGGTCAAAATTTAAAGTTTTAGCTGACCCTACTTAATTGTGGGAAAGGCTTTGTTGTTGTTGTAGTACAACTTTTCTCTGATTGACACCATCGATATTGGGTAAATAGTGCTCAATATCACTTTTCCCTGATTTCAGTAAGACATCTCATATTGAACGCAGGGTTTCGCCCCTTTTTGGTTATGGAGATGAAACAACTTTAAAATTGATAAAAAAGTCTGCATACAAATTGTTATTATATTAATATTAAATAGTTAATACTTAAGTATTAGTAATACAGTGTTACAGAATCATTGATTGACAACACTTCAATTGGTATTGATTTTCTTTAATTCAATTAGAAGGTTTTGTTTCTAATCTGTTTTAGTCCATCTTCTTCACCATTCAAAACTACGATTATCATGAATGATTTTTTTTTTAAAAATATATGTTATTATGCTCTTTTGCTTCTTTGTTTGATTTGCAATATAGTTCAACATTTGTTTCTACGTAATATGCGATGTAATTTAAAACAGGGTTCAAGAAAGTAGTATGCATATGCATTCAAACATGTCACTGAATAGTGATTACGCGATATGAGAGGGCATATGCGGGGTATAATATGCGGTTCTATGCAATTTCTTCATTTTTTATTTAAAAGAAATTAAGTCTTAAAAATACTATAGTTGATGCATACATGATATATAAAATGATATTCTCGTAAGACTACTTAACACAAAAGCTATTTCTTTACTTTAATACATATCTGTGTTGATATACACACACACACACATATATATCAGCCATTAAAGTACAAGAAATACATGTTAAGTAACTATTGTAGTACACAAACTATTTCTTTACTTTATTGCATATATTCAAGAAGTATATATCCAATAACTATTGATTGTAATATTAGATATGAGGTTATATGCGTATCCAACAAGGAAACAACCATATCGTCAATCTATGCTTACAATTTAAGTTTCAATACATATCCAATAACTATAGTTTAACATTAGTTTATGATTTACGTTCTATGCATATAAGTTTCGAGCATATATTTAAGAAGCTACAAGATTATAATTGAAGTACTACTTTATATATGCAAAAAAAGGATGATATAAGTTATGAGATTATCGAGCACAAGAGGTGATGATGATCACCCAACAATGATTTGAAGCCCAGATGTCGATCCATATATGAAGTGGAGTAGCGCAGGATAACAACAACAGGAAATGGAGTCATAATCGGGGCACATGCGGACCGCATAGCGGAGGAGCGCATAATGGATTGATTCAGGAAATTAGTGTGGTCTTCAGGCCGTATAGGCATATGCGGCCGCATATGTGGCATATGCGGACGATTTCCTGAACACTGATATATTGCTAATATAGGCTAAATATACATCCTTTATATCTCTAAGTTTTCATTGTTCAAAATTTGTTATTTCCTTGTTAATACCTCTGAGCAGCCAACAACCGACATTGGCAGCAATTATACATTGTGATATGGGTATTGATGAGTTAAATACACCTCATTCTTGCATTTAAGTGTGTATTTGCATGTTATTTATTGTTTTAAGAACTAGGACGATCTTAATTTACGAGAAAATTACTTTTTTGAGCCATACCCATATTTCCGTCGATATCGTCAGCATATCATGATATATCCCTTTTTGGCTGACCGATACGATATCTGTATCTCGAACCTTGTATGTTCCTGAGGAGCAGACACATTTTTCACTGTAGATTAAATAGATGTAACATAAGTCTGCCAGGGACATTTCTTGATTATGATGGAAGTGTTTGTAACATAATTGTTTGTAACATAATTGTCATAATGATATGTTGTTCTATCTAACTTTTAATTTTGCATATACATCAATTTGGTACAATAATTGGTCCTGTAGGAGGAGATATGGCTGAGGTGCCTTGCATTATAGTTGATGATGCACAAGAATTGGTCCTGTAGGAGGAGGTATGGCCGAGGTGCCTTGCATTATAGTTGATGATGCACAACGAACGATAGAAGCTTTCATCCAGTGATAGTTTCATGGAGCATATGAAGGAGTGATCATATGGATGAGCAGGGGGATGGTGCTTATCATGCACGGATATGTGGTAGAGGACGAGATCGAGGGCTGTGTTGCAACTGCAAGGTCGACATTTGACAAGAGGTACCTACATATGTGCCAGAGGATTCTGGGGGTCTAACACAACTACATTCACATCCTTCGCCCTTTGGTTTATTTGTGTCAACATGATTGCAGTATGCCAGTATCAAACTCCAATGCCTAACACGCAAACCCATCCACTGCAAAATCTACATGCTCCACAAAAGCATGTAATGGACGATGGCATCGGTATATTTTGGTGTTCGCAATTATTGTTACTTTTTTAGCGTTATACATCATAGAAATACCATGGACAGCCTATACGCCGGATATAGTAGAATAAATTTCACCATATTGTTTAGCTGGACAAAAGATCCACATGGCTCAGGTTCATTTATCGACCACAAATCTCTACACCAAGGTTCTCTGAACATATGATCTTTGAGGGAGTCCTCCATAGATTGGGTTGAGTTGCATATCAATCACTTTAGGGTGCAGGTGCATTTACTGCAAATTATATGCCATTATATATGCATCAGTAGATGTTTCAACAGGGATGTTTTTTTATTTTGATTATCACAATGTTATATTTCTTTATTTAACTTATGTTTTCATTGCGTATATGCCAATTTGGTGCTATGGTCAGTCATGTAATAGAAGATATGGCTGAGGGCTTGCATTATAGATAATGTGCAATGAATGATGGAAGAATCCGTTCTATGTCAGTTTCGTGAAAAATCTGAAGGATTGGTCACAGGGATGAGCAGGATGATGGTGCTGGTTGTGCACTTGGATGTGCAACATGATGAGGTCAAGGGCAGCAGCAAGAGTGAGGTCAGGGTCGAGATTGAAAAGAGGTGTCTACAAATACTCCAGAGGATGTGTGGGATCTAACTACATTCACAACCTCTCCTGCCTGCCTTATTTTTTGTCAAGAGGATTTGATTATCAAATCCCAATGCCCGATATAAATCCATCCTCTATATATAGACTCTGCCTGCTCAACAGAAGAAATTGATGGACAATGACATAGTTACTTCTCGATGTTCGCTATTGCCTCATAGGACCTAAAGGGTCTGATGATGAAGGATATTCACATATAAGGTAGATTGGCAAAACTACCTAGAGATGTAATATGCCACAGGACTAAACTTTTGCAACATGTAAGGCAGCTCTCTAGGTTGTATAAACATCTGAAAAAAAATAGAATTGTATTGAAAATTTATTTCATGTTTTTGACAGAAAAACATGTTATTGTTGAAATGTATTCCAATTATGTGAATGGTGTAATGTTTGTATGAATTTTAATGAATGAAAGGTTTGAATGCACGAATGAGATTAGCTTTTTATGAATATGTGTGTATCGAATTTTGAATGTTTAGATTTGCATGATCATGTGAGATGGAAAGGCAAGCAGCAAGCAAGAGTCAATTGATGTCTGATTCTGTCCTCTGAAAGCCGGCTCTTGAAGTTGCTTCTCGAAGAGGCGATTCTCCTCAAGAGATGGCTCTAATCCAAAGCAAGAGCCGCCTCTTCAAAAGGCAGCCTACCTATGGTGATAAACTTAATTCTTTCAAGTACATATGGATTTTCCTTCTTGAAAATGACACTAAGTACTCAACTTTTGAGGGTTTATCTGCTGCCAACCTTTCAATCATGATCACATTATTGAGGTAGCTTCTATTCCAACCTAACATTTTTTCTTCAGCAGGGTTGTTACAGGGAAACACCTTGAAAACTGCCCTCGTGTTTTAAATGATGACGGCCATTCCGTCTCGTCCATACAGGAGCATTTTCTCTGCTCTAGTTAGGTAATTGATGAGGCCAACCATGAAGCAAAAACATGTGCCATCCTGATGTGGACACCAAATGGCATCTGAAAACACCTATTCGTCAGTGACCTTACTTGCCTACCTTCCACAGAGATAAAAGGTACAAGACATTAGGTATCTTTCATGTAATCTTCTAGCAAAGTCCTTAGGTGATGGAAGCAAGTCTATAAAAAGTCCTTGAATCACATGGAGAGTTCTCAGCTTTTGTCTATGTAGTAATAGCAGTTGGTAACTTGGGTTCGGTGAAACATCTGACACACAATACCCCTATTTGAATTTTCTTTCAGTTATTTTCAAAACATGTATTAATATTTACATATTATCTTTTCTGTATCTCCTTCAGTTTTTTTTTCAGAGAAAGTGGAATTTGGCATCTCTTATGACGTATTGCAACATTTCTCTTATTCGTGTATGATATTGAACTGAACCTGAGTTTTTTTTCATGACAACAGGCTAATGATGTTGTGATTACATTGTGACTGGTTGCGGATAGCTGATGTGGATCGTGGAGTAACCCATGATTGGTATGGCTCATGCCTAACCTTGTCATGGATGCTAAACTATGCCGCGCCGATTGAGTGCCCTTGAAGTCTTTGCCTTTGTTGACAAAGATGCATTGATTGATATGTTAGTCACCCAGACAAGGAGAGTAAATGCAGAGGCTGATTGGAGCTGTTCGGCCAAAAATGGGCCGAGCTCTTTGAGGAGCACCATCGGTACTTGGATGGCTACGGCACTGTCCTAACAATATGGGAATCAACAATTCGGTATGAGCAAATACATCGCCCTTCGCTCTTTGTGGGAGGTGATGAGACGCGTACCCGAAGCATAAACTTGGAGGCGGACAGGCAGGTGAGTCGGTTTGACGTACAATGCGAATTCAAATTTTGTTAAATGAAATTAACTGTTGCCTGATACAGCAGGAGGCTCTGCACTTGCAGCATTGGGGATCTCGCTCGCTCCTGCTATTCCGATCATTTCGGCCTGTCCGCTGATTGAAAATTCGCTGAAAATCAAAGCTTTTTTTAGGGTTTGTTTGAGAACAATGCTTTATTGATGTTTGAATTTATGATTTAGTTCTTTTAGTTTCGATCAAAATATATTAAATACACGTTCAATAGTTAATAAATAGTAATTAAATCTTTATAAGTTCCATCCCATATTTATGTAAAAATTCATATATACACGTGTAGATATATGTAAAACATATATGATAAATTTAATTGAACTTTTAACTAATCGAACATGAGTAAATCTATAGGAAAGAACAATGCAGGAGGGCATGTTTTTAAGGAGAATGGAACCTTTGAAGACAAAGCTCCTTCAAGAAGGCTATAAAGCAAACACTTGGTGGTGTACGAACTCAAGGGATAAGTGAGATCAAGTGGCTCTGATCTGCACTAATCATGTTGCTGTCATGCACACGTGGCAACACTAGGCACACTCCTTGATTTAGGGATTCTCGATGTTCACGCTCATCTCGTCATGCAAGAATATATATTACCTTTTTAGAGATATGGTACACTTCCCCAAAACTATACTGCACTTTTGTAGACCCAACACATTCATGTTACTATTCGATCACCTGCTGTAAATTATTGAATGTTGGAGTGGACGTGAAAGTTCAACTCAACTGTCCCGTCTTCCCAAAAATAATGTGGAAATAACAAAGTCAAAAAATTGTTGCATGAAATGATTGGAATACAAAATAAATGGCGAAGTTTTCTTCCACGGTAAGTAGGGTTAGATTACTCAGATTCTTGTTCAAATCTATGTTGAAAGATTTGATTATTTTTTACTATAGCCATCGAAATGATGGAATAACCTAGAAAAATTATAAAGCATGCTATAAATATATAATAACATGTTTATAAGTTCAAAATCCCGCTGTTCTAAACGTATGCTATAAATACAATAGGTTTAAACTCGATATGTAAATATTGTACGTTCAAGCCTGTGTTATAAATAGATCACATATTTATACTAAGGGTGGCTTGGCAAGTATGCACCAAGTGCATGCAAGTCTACATGCATCGATGCCACAAATGTCCAATTTTTTCATTTTTTTAAAATAAATCTTTGGTGGATTTAGATCACAATATATCATCGTGACATCATTCAAAATATTAAAGACTTCTAACGTATCCATCAGGACAATCAAATTTTAACGGTTTTTAGAATTGCTAAAATCGGCCCTTTCAGATGAACATGTTAAGAATATATATTTTACAATAAACTCATAACACATAATCCTCTTATTATTCTAAGTAAATTCTCAAAAAAGTTTATTTAAAAAAATGAGAAAATAGACATTTGTGGCACGGATACATGAACATTGGTGCATACTCCCCAACCCCACTAATACTAAACATGCTATAAATTTGTTGCAGGTTTAAATCTCATGCTATAAGACTAGGAAACATGCTATATAATTACAAAGTTGGTTTGAAAATGTTATAAAAGATATGACGGTGATTTTGACGTGCCTATGAATGGAGAAAAAACTCACTTTAAATCATGTTAGTCAACAGATGAACCCTGTTTTGGATGACTATGTAGGATATACAAGCTTTTAGCGAGTAAGAATCATTTTCCATCTTTTAAATGCTTTATATTTTTTTTAAATAAATGATTTATACAAAAGTAATAGAGGAGAAATTAAAAGCAATATCTTTTCTCTTAGTTCATTCCTTTCCTCCTCCAAAATTTCTTCAACCAAACAGGTGTCGAGTATTTATTTCGTAATGAAATATCTCTCGAGTTGCAAGACATGGCAAAGCAAGGGTCGACATGAGGACTTTTAAAGCGATGCCAAGATTCTGATTCTAGAAGTATTAATTATTGTTTTAGTTAGGAAAGTTGGTGATAAAGGTTAACTAAAGTAATGGCACAGATCTCGAGGTCACCGACCTATTTGAAAATTGCCCTTGTTTGACATTAGAAGCAAGCTTCATTTTTAATTTTTTTATAGATCCTCACGGACATTATTACCAAATTGTTGATTCTATGGATCATTTTACTTAATTTTGTTTTTATTTCGGTAAGCAATTCATAGATATAGTGATTATATGTTCCACTTGAAGACATCCACTCGAATCCTACACTAGGGGTGGAGCCATGAATATTTTTTCTAGGCCAACATTTTTTTCTTCAATCCTATTTTGGGTAGGGGTGTCTATCGAGTTCAACGAGCCGAGTTGGCCTCAACTCGGACTCGAACTTGACAAGAAACCTACAGCTCGAACTTGGGCTCGATAAGGGTCGAGCCCTGGATCACCAACTTGAACTCATCGAGTTCGAGTTGACTCACAAGCCGCTTATCGAGCCACGAGTTTCTGAGTTGGCTCACGAGCCTCAAAATGAGCTGACTCACGAGCCTTTTATCGAGTCATGAGTTTCTGGGTTGGCTCACGAGCCTCAAAACGAGCAGGCTCATGAACCTCTTAATGAGTCATTGTTCCATTTTATACATTAAATTATGCAAATGGTATTTGTTAATTTTGATTTTTTATACTCTTTTCTATTTCTTTTTGGGAAAGAAAAATGTTAACCTCTATTTTATATCAAACTCAATGTGGAAGTTTCGGTACATATGTTTTAAATTTTTTTATTAAGATGGAAAACGAGTTATTGAGTCGAGTTTCCGAGTTGAACAATGCCCAACCGCCCAACTCGGACTCAACTCGATAAGCTAACGAGCCATAGAACCCAACTCGAGCTCGGGCTCGTTAAGGTTTCGAGTCCGGCTCGCGAGCCCTTAACAAGCCGAGCCCGAGTTAAGCTCATCGAGTTCGAGCTTTCCTGACAGCCCTAATTTTGGGAGGATACTACTATAAAGAGGGGATCGATATAAAATAACCTACTAATATATCATCATTTCTATTTTTGAAAGGGGGACCATGAACCCTACCCCGCCCCTCTCCCTTCGCCCCTGCCTACACCTTAAGAAGGATAGTATACACCACACAACATTGAATCCGAATCGAGCCCCCTACTACTACCACACCATCTCCAAGGTTGAGCTGTACAATCAAGAATGCTTCTGATTTTCATGCTCAATTGGAGAAAAAACAAGACTTGACCAATCATTGAAAGAAGGTTGAGATCTTCGAAGCTGAACTTAAAGATGAAGTAAATGTGGTGCAAAGCAAGACGTGATGTTTACAATCTAAGGCTTTATTCAAGGGAAAACACCGAAATGTACCACATGGCTTGTGCTATGGCTTCGAGAACCGTCCAAAGAGAAAGAATGCAAATGCTCCCAAGAGAGATATGTATAAAAACCAACATAGGTCGGGAGTCAGAGCCATAGTAGAATGTAAATCTATGGTTACAGAGTGAGAAGACTGGTGATTGACTATAGTGCAACCTGCCATATTTTGAAAACGTATGGAGGCTCAATGGACTTCAAAGAACCCAAAAGGTAGAATCGGGGATATACATGGAGAATAAACCCTATCTAGATGTTGAAAATGTTGAAGCATACAAGCTGATAAGGGAACGTAACATTATGGTCCTAAATGACGTATTATATGCTTGGAATCCATCAGAACCTCATTTGCACGTGCTGCTAAAGAAGAAGTACGAAATCTACTTCTCTAAAATGATGTTATCATTTGGAAAGATCCAATTTTTTTTACCACGAGAAAAATTATACCAGGAGATGATCTGTTCAATCTCAATATTTCCAATAAATCAACGAAATACTACAAGAAAACCACTTCATGACCCCATATGAGGTCATTACCTAGTCGCAACGTGGTAGTAATGTGGTCATAAAAGAAGGTTGCGATCACATGCGATTGTTAATGTTGCCATAGTTGATATTTGAGTGCAAAACCTTAGCGACAATGTTGTGGTCGTCGTTGTGGACGTAGGTGTAATCGCACGTAGTCGCTAGTATAGATGCCATGTGGTCGTAAAACTGAGCTAGGACGTTAACATTGGTGGTTTGTTTTTGCGACTATGTTTCAACCACTAGAGACTGCATGGGAACATTAACCACTAGCTACCAAGGCCAACTCCTTCTATATTCTTTACATCTATGGAATGATACAATAGTGACTATGTTACAACTGATGGGTTCTTAATGTAGACTATGTGTAGTTGCAATTACTAAAAAACTGAAAAAAGCAGCATAACTGGAGAAGGATCCTCTGCAGTAGCCGTTTTTGCAGCAAACTCTACAGTAGCGGTTGGAGCCGCTCGATTTTGATCGAACGGTTCGTACAAAATCATACTTTTGTGGATCTGGACTGTGCGATTTCGTGCGAACCGCTCGATCAACCGCTACTGCAGAGTCTACTGCAGCAATAGCTACAACAGAGGATCCATTGATGGATCCTCTGTTCGGTGGCACTTGATGGAGCTTGAGCTGCAACATCCTACATAGGAACATGGGTCCCACTGATGACGTGATGACATGACGTGCTGAGGAGGCAGACGATATGGCATGCTGACGGAGTGGGCGACGTGGCGTCGGTTGCAGAAGACGAAGGGATTGCACAGAAGATGAAGAATCAAGGTATATGAAGAGTCATCTCAGAAGACGAAGGGTCTCCGTAAAAGACTAATAGTCCTTGCATTCATTGTACATGTTATTATGGTGTCCTTTCGTATATCCCCGGCTAGTCTATGTAAGGAGGGGTATATCTCATTTTTAGATAACACATTCAGAGTGAGTTTCTTACTAATACAAAGAGGATTTTGTGCCTTTTCTCTTGTGTCCTTGTGCTAGTGCTTGTTTTCGAGTGTTCTAGCGACATGGTTAACTGGTGTGCTGGTGTACATCTACACGAAAGGGGAAGACTGGTTAGCTTGCGAGAAGCTAACACCGCACATGTTAGACTTAAAATCGAAGTTTGATATTTACCCTTGTGACACTTAGCATGGTATTTTCTTTTTATCACTCTAAAAGATAGCCCAACTATTTGTTGGATTCTCCATGTATTTCACAAATCTCTCCAACCTTTTTAATTTTTAAATAAATTTTATTTTAGTCAAGATTTGCTTTAAATCGACGCGATTCTCAATTGACACACAAGTTCCTAATCCATTTATGATCTCAGAAATGAAATCCATTTTCATTGTACCGATATCATATCATTGTGATATACTATTTTTTGCAAAGACCTGCTATGTTATCATGCTATTTTCTCCGTCAATATGCTATTTACTCTCATCCACCGATCTTCTTCCTTAGATCCGTTCCTCTTGCAAAGGAAAATAAGAGGGCATCGTGGAAATCTAATCGACAATGTTATTTCTTTGTTAGTAAGTGATTTCGTCTCATTATGCCATTTTTCTTTGTTAGCACCCACACAATGGTCTAGTGGTAGTACAGTGTTTCTACTATACAAAAGATCAGGGTTCAAATCCCACTTTTCCTGGGGTTGCGTTAGGTAGTCGACGACCAGCGTAAAAAATAGTCGAATCTTTCAACATAGATTTGAGAAAGAATTTATGTAGCTGACCCTACTTATATTGAGAGAAGGCTTAATACTTTTTTGTTAAGCGATTTCGTCTCATTCAACCTGCTATTTACATAGATGTCTTCTTGAGAAGGAAAATAGCAGGTGAATTTCTTAGAATGCGCTCTTCTTGCTTTCTACCAACATATGCGAATATATGAAAGGGAGAAGATGGCTTTCGACAATATGATATCAGATTTATATATGTTATGAGTCTACGTACTACATGCCTTGAAGAAGATCAATGCATATCGATGAGGTCCTCTAGGTCTTCTGTACAGTACTGTAAACAATGTGCTAATTGCCGTCTCTTTTTCTTACATTTCTTATGCAGGAAACCGAGTTGCAGGTGCACCTCCTTGGAGCTGAAGTACAAGGTCAGGCCATATTTCAAATTCGAATTTTTACAGACGTCGGATTATTTCTCGTGATTCAAAGCAAAGAGGTTATAGTTAATATCTTGATGGTCGAGTCGAAACAAACGGCGAAAGTGCTGTCAATACGAGTTTTCATACGGTTGGTGATAAAATAATGGAGAGCAGCAATATTGACAAGTGGCGTCATCGAGCAGATTTCGAATTAAGACGGGGGAGACATCGGGGACCAAAATGGAAGATGGGTGCAGTGTGGTACTAGAACTGACCATATACGGCCATGTCCATTGCAGCAACCAGTGCTCACCTCAGCTCTGTGCCCACCACGCCAATCATTCAGGAATGCCCCTCTCCTAATCCGATCCCGCAGGGGTGGGGCTGTGCCATCAATGCACTTAACTGCATCGATGCAACAGGTGAATCCGATTTGATTTCCATGCAGGAATGCTTACAGATTATCGAGGTTAATCATTAAAGGATTACTAGGGTAAATGATTACTGCTCTATCATTTGATCATCCATGTTGATTCCATCATGTAGGAAAGGTAGACTAAAAAATGGCTGAGAAACTGGTGTGCCCTCAAAGCGGAGATTGGAGGAGTCTAATCTAACTATTGACATATCACTAAAGGACAACCACCATGACATGCCACCGTAGGAATAACTCCTCCGATGAACTTAAGTGCTAAGGAAACATAACAAGATATGGAAACCCATATTCATATGTAAAGGATGCCCTCATCATTCTTTTATTCTGGCATAATATAGTCGGGCAAGTTCACTTGAAACTAATCAATAAGCTTAGCGAACATGATTTAGTTAAAGGCATACCTAAGTTATCCTCAGGATGGTAGACATGTTCTCAACATGTGAATTAGGGAAACTCCATATATCTACCCTAAAAAATATAAATTTATCAACGCCTCAAGATCTTTAGAGCCTCTATCTAGACTTGTTTAGGCTTACAAAATTTGAAAGTTAAATAGACGACTTTATTTTTTTATCGTAGTAGACAACTACATATGGTTGACGTGGGTTTTGTTCATTTTCTCCAAAAGACTTTGCTTTTTCAGAATCTGAAAAGCTAGCCAAGCGGATTTAGAATGAACATGGAACCACAATCACTAAGTTAAGAAGTGATCATGGTGATGAGTTTGAGAATGAGAATTTTTCTGAGTACTCTACAAAGACTAGGATCAAACATGAATTTTCAACACTTAGAATAACATCTTAGAATGACATAGTTTCGGAAAAATTACGCTCTTCAAAAATGTGCTCGCACAATGCTATGCGAATCTGACCTGCCTCGATATTTTTGGGTAAAAATGTAATTAAAACCTGCTATGTCGTCAACAAGACTTTGATATGAGAAGGGTTAAAGAAGTCTCCTTTTGAGCTATACAATTACCGCTTACCAATGCTATTTCTATGTCTTTGGATGCAAATATTTTATTCTTAATACTAATGAAAATCTTAACAAGATAGATCTCAAGAGTGAATAAGGTATATTCCTAGCATACTTTTTAGGAAGCAAATCTCCGGCTTTTCATAAAGAAAATAATGATCATCATCAGTCAACTTTTCATTTCATGAGAACTTGAGAAACGATAGGAACTAGAAAATAAGAAAGAAGCTCAAGTGGATGATCATTCAAGTATACTGATAAAGATAATTCTTACGATCTACTTACAGACTTTAGTTTTTCCGGATATAATCCCAAGGAGTTGGTAATGGAAGACGTCTTGAAGGAAATTCAGATTAGATCGCACTTTAACATATTCTCTCTTTCTGCCTTTGTATCCTTAGTTGAACCAATGTCTTTTGACGAGACTCAAAACAATGAATCTTGGTTAATGACGATGCAAGAGGAACTTTTTCAATTTGAAAGGAATTAGGTATGAGAACTTGTACCTGCACCTCTAAACCACATGGTTATAGAAACTAACAGGTCTATAAAAATAATTTGGATGAGTTAGATGTTGTTCGAAACGAGGTAAAACATGTTGCACAAGGATATACTGAGTAAGAAAACATCCATTTTGATGAAACATATGATCTTGTTGCAAGTATTTGAGTCAATCAAAATGTTGTTAGCATATACTTGTTTCAAGTGAATCAAGCTATACCAAATGAATGCTAAAGGTACCTTTCAGAATGGCATCATTAAAGTAAGTTTACGCCATACAAACTCTAGGTTTTGAAGACTCATGTAGACCAAAACACGTTTTCAAACTTAGGAAATCTCTATATAGACTTAAGCAAGCTCTAAGATAATTGTATGACAGACTTAAAAACTGTTTACTCACTTCAGGTTTTAAAGTAGGAAAAGAAGGATCTACTCTGTTTATTAAGACTATTTTGTTTCAACTTTTAATTGTGCAAAACTTTGTTAATATCAGTGTATTTAGTTCTACCAATTCTTCTATTTACAAGGAATTCTCTAAAGATATACGTGAATAGTTGAAGATGAGCATGCTGTGAGAAATGAAGTTCTTGCTATGAACACTATTAATTAATCACTCTTGAACGAGACAAGAAGCAAAGTCCTAATCGATCACCAGATTTAGTATGCTCGATCACTTTGATTGATCATCTTAATTAGGTTGATCGATAATATATGTTCTAGCTCATTGTTTTACCTATTTTTTCCATTCCTTTTTATTGATTCTATGTTCTAGTAGGACTAACCCTCTTCAGGAATGTCACTCTGTCCCCATGTTTTATCAGAGATGTAAGAAGGGATAATCTATGTTCGGAGAACCCCAATCCTCATCTGACTGAGACTGCTTCTACACCTACTTGCATCTCACCCTCTCCACATGTAGACCCATCATCTAAAATGTGTTTTGAGAGCATTTCCCTACATATCATCCGATCTTTGATCGGAGCCCTATTCATTGTTCTTTGACCCTACCTTCTAGCCTGTGTCTTTTGATTCTTAGATAGGCTCCATCTCTGTCATCCATCAGAAAATTTTTGTAACGGCCCGGATCCTCGGTGACAGCGGAAGCATATCAATTACCACATCGGATCCGAGTGTTACTCTCAGTCATCAATGATATGACAAGTAACAATCAAGAATCATATGTACATTTTTCTATCCATAACAATGAACATGTCTAATACAAAACAAAGATCCTTTATTCCAGTGGGCACAATGATATCCTCCCTTCAGACCTCGCATGAGTCTCTAACTGCAGCTAAATTTATTTTTTAACACGACCTGCAATAAAACACAAAAATATATGGTATGAGCTTAACGCTCAGTATGTGTCGAGATAAGGTCAAGCCAGCTAACGAAAAATCAAGTCTCCTTATTCTATTACAAATAACTCCATGCATAAATAATTAGCTGGATAAATATTTTCCACAATGGATCCTTATGAAGTTTATATATTCCTCAATCTGTAATAATCTTCATAACATGCATTATCCATGGATACATTCCTTAAATATGATCTTAATTATAACATAATATGCGTGGATTTCACTATTTTCCCTTGTCCAAAACTACAATATCAATAATTACATAAGGATGATTACATATAGGGAATTATATTTACACCCATACACCTATTTCTATGAATTATCACATATAAAACCTTATTTTATCCTAAAAATGAGGTTTGCCTTGTTCTCATTTCCATCATCACAATTATATACTTTTTCGTAAAACGTATCATACACAAAGTAGTGTCATGATATGATCAATCCAAATTACCCTCATGATGATGAATATAATATTTGACTGTAGTCATACAATAGCATCATATGGATCACTCATAAATATAATTATGCATACAAAAGGTATCCTTTTTGTATTCATGCAATGCATACCATACTTTCCATATATGCCCTTAAGGTTAACCATATTTGCACATATGCCCATAGCAATAACATAATTATATATATACACCTAAGCATTCATGTAATTGCACCTGTACACTTATCATTCCAAACATTTGCACATATACAGTTGGCATTTGATATAATTACACATATACACTTAGCATTTCACATAAATGCACATACACACTTAGCATTTCACATATTTACACATATACACTTAGCATTTCACATAAATACACATACACACTTGGCACTTCACATATTTACACATATACACTTAGCATTTCACATAAATGCATATACACACTTAGCACTTCACATATTTACACATATACACTTAGCATTTCACATAAATGCACATACACACTTAGCACTTCACATATTTACACATATACACTTAGCATTTCACATAAATGCACTTACACACTTAGCACTTCACATATTTACACATATACACTTAGCATTTCACATAAATGCACATACATACTTAGCATTTCACATAAGCAATTGGCTTCCACATAAGCACTTAGCTTATTCATGATAGATTTGTTTTATCTCATAATTTATTGGCGGCTTTGGTGGCTTTCACCGCTGGCACAAGCGGTCACTCAATCATTACATAGAACATGATGACATCAGCGCTGAGTCAATATGTGGACTTTCCACTAGGTTCTACTGAACCCGACACCCCCGGAAGGTGTTGCCCTTTAGGCTCTCAATAAACGAACTCTAGAGGTGGCTCCCACCATGGGTGTAGCACTTAGCTCCGCTTATTGTTTAAGTGCCATTATCCATCTTAAGGAAATTCTTATTCCTTTAAATATCATTTCTTTTTCATACAATAATGATCCATTAAAATATTTTGGTTTCAATACCTCACTGTCAACTTTCATGACTTGATATCCTTAACCATTATTGTGGAACAATACTTAAGTACTTTACTATAAAGAAGACACGCTGTGCATTAGAATTGTCAGATGTAAAATATTACGGTATATCGCCGAGATCACAGATTACATTCATACTGCTTGTTCATGATAATAAGGGACTGCATTACGCAATATATAATCTAGCATAAGTACGAGTATTATTATGATATAAATACTTAACATCAACATAATGTAATGTCATAATGATGCTTTCTAAACCCATTAGCAATAATCCCTATCAATCTAACTTTTATGAAATTACTTAATTAGATTTCCTGAGCATACGTCTCTTGTCTCATCATCATACTATTAATATTATTTTTGCAGTACTAGGGAACAAACTTCATTGCGTATCTATATAGAATCATATGTTTACATAATCATGAAATAGATCATCCGAAAATAAATCACAACTAAATATTCATGCATAATGAGAATACGTATAATTCCAGATCATAAGATAAGTCAATTAATTGTTACTAACAAAAGAAACATCATTATGATTTTTATACAACCACCCATGAGTCATTCTTAGATTCATGTTTTCACTCCTCTCTTTATTCTCCACACGTAGCTATATTTATTTCAAAGGGGTTTCATTTGAAGTTACTATCATCAATATGTTTACCTTCCATTATACATCCAGAAAATCCAATCACTACACATACTTACACGTACAAAGTTCTCTACAAGTACTTATGTGATTTACTACATACATGACTAAACTCCTCTTAATTAATAGGTAGCACACGGCTAACCAATCACAAATCAAAATATTTACGTAACCATTCACTGTACAGATCATCACTATAATTGGTAAGATCTTCA
This sequence comes from Ottelia alismoides, assembly GCA_037367405.1. Lineage (NCBI taxonomy): Eukaryota > Viridiplantae > Streptophyta > Magnoliopsida > Alismatales > Hydrocharitaceae > Ottelia > Ottelia alismoides. The sequence goes on along the minus strand of JAZKJV010006006.1, from coordinate 60,286 downwards.
ACATATGCCATCATTAAATCAAATAAAAGCTTGACGAAAACCTATATGGAATGAACGGATTCGCTAGATTGTTTCATCAAGTACCATCACCCCGACAAAGAATATCATTAATCTCTATCATCTTTTATGTTCAACCAATTACCATGAAATTCCATATACGTGTGTGAGCATGATACTTATATAACTTGGTCAAGGATGTATTAAGACCTTCAATATACTAATACATTAGTATTAAGAGGGTAACTGAACCTGGTAAATGCATTTAGATTTCAAGCACAACACTTAAGATATGTCCATAATGTGAAAAACTATCTCAAGATGCGAATCCTAAGGGTTCGACACATACCTTGACGATGCGAGAAGTCCGCCCGCGAAGACACCTCGATTCCACCTATCCGAAGCGTCTACGTCGACGTTCCTCCGATTCCACCGGATCAACATTCGATACCAACATATAGAACCGTCGTTGCCGAATGCGAACCTTTGCACAATGCACCGCCTCTTCTCGGATCCTCTCTCTCTCTCGTCCACTCACTCTCACCCTCTTCTCTCTCGTCCACTCACTCTCTTCTCTCTCGTCCACTCTCGTCTCTATATCCTTCATTCTCTCTCTCTCTCTCAAGTAATTAGATCAACATTCCTAAAATAGGAGACATGAATCGCACTCTCATCATCCCAAAAAAACAGACACACATCCTCTCTCTCTCCTCATTTACCCCTTCACTCGTTCACTCCATCCCTCTCATTTAGTAACTTACGATGGAATGAATCCCTATCTATTTTTAGCAAATGGAAATGGAGAATGTGGGATGAATCCATCTACTCAATAAATATCTTATAGGTATTTGTCACAAATACCCCTCTAATTTTAACACCAAATTATTTTATATCCCATCATACATGTTGCCACATATTTTTCTTTTCTTTATATCTAATAAAAAATATGGGTCGTTACAATTTTTATGCTAACATTGATGATATCAGTGACTTTTCTCTCGACCGACTTCTAATCACTACTCATTTACACAATTTTGTATTAGATAGTTCGATAATCAATAACATCATGGGTTGCCCCCGATTCATGCCCAACCCGTAGTGACGTACGTCTTGATCACGATGAATATTGTGATATTGATACCTTTGCATCAATTAGCTTGTTTTGACCTCTTACTACTCCTTACTTGAATCCCCCCTCTCATTTCCTCAATCGCATCTTCTCTTGGAACTCCATGAATAAGACCACCAACAAGACTCATGTCACTAACGACATTCTCGATTTGATTTACACCTTTGTGAACTGTCACCCATTTAATTAGTGTCATTTTATTATTTCTATCTTGTCTCAATCACTAGTGCACCCAGTCTCCTTAGCCATCCTAATACCTCGAATTCTATCCCATTTCTTTGTGACCATGCCATGTGATCGTGTAGGCGTCAAAAAGGTAAAGCCCTTCATCATCGAGGTCATGCATTTTAGCCTAGAGTTTTATGATAACTCTCCTCCTCCTCCATATGTACCAAACACTGTCCTTCCTACCCTTGCTCCACATTTTTGTGGATTCGTCATCCTCCAGTTCATCCTAATCCATTGTATTAAGTGGACATGAATATATCTAGATTATCATCTCTCCCCTAGCAATGAATTCATCCAACAAGATGTGATCGACGCACGCCCATTCTTTGGAGTTACACAAGATTCGAGAGAATGCTGGTATGATGATGTCTCACAACATCAACATGACACTTTGGGTCAATGACTATTCATAGTTACCAATGATCATGTTGAGGTCATCTATAAGATTTCATACAATTTAACATACCATCTTAGACTTGAACCCAACCCTCGGCAGCTTCCTCACAGCCCTGGTCCTCCCACTAGAGTACCTCATTCTACCTCGATTGACCTCGTTGTCACCCTTCAGCTTTTGGCCTGTCTTCCTTCCGAGGGAAGTCAATTTGGCACCAAAACCTGAGGAGAAGAAGAAGAAGAGTCTAATGAATATGTAATTCTTGAGTTCATTTACAATTTTGAGACCTTTTGGGTCATCGAATAAGAAACAAGCGCTCTCATCATGTACTCCGACATGATGTAGATGATAGTGATTTTGACCCAAGTTTCTAGACCTTTCTCTAATGATTCTATTTTTGTTTCTTATTGTCCTTTATTTTTCTTTCCAATTATCTATGTAATGGAACCTCGTTCGTGCTATGAACATTATGTATTAGTTCCATCTTTTATTAATAACAATTGTATTATTATTTTTTAGCTTATCTTATTAACCTTTTTATTGTGGAAATTCTTTTTTGTTGATGTTGTCTTCAGTTTATCTTATTAATCTTGTTATTGATTGCAAAAAAAGGAAAAATATAAAACATTAAATTGTATAAAGTATTAAAAAGATTAATGGATTAAGGGGAGAACGTAAAAAAAGAGAGCTTTGGTTTATTCACAAGTAATACTCACGTATGTTACAATCGAAGAATTTAAAAACTTAGTTTTAAAGTTCTTTTATTAGAGGGGGATATTAAAATGTAAGAAATTAAAATTTTATTCGAATTTTATCTCCAAATTTATTTTAAAGATGAGACACATATAACATAGATGCTCGCTTGTATACATAGTTACATGACCGTGGGATATTTCAACAAAGATAGCAATCACGAAGTGAAGTACATACTAAAATTTGTTAGATTATAATACTACAGAAGAAAGGTTAGACATAATATGTGAATAGAGATGCAAACATATACGTATACATCCATATCCAATCCACTATCGCATCCGTTTTATCTTATTTTGACATTTACATGCGTGTTCCTTTTAAAATGAGGACGAATAAATAAATAAATAAAGTTTAAATTTGTTTATAATTGTATTGATAATGCACATTCTTTTGCCGTTTTGCATAATTATTTTATGTGTAAGACATTTAATACTTGTATGTTTAAGTTAATCTATAACGTATTTCAGCTATTAGCCATTCCCAATCCACATCTGCTATATATTTATATCCACTTTTAAGGATACGATAACACATTTTCCCATAATTGGTTAATACTCATATCTGCATCTAGAAACATATTCTAAAATGGATATGAATTAGTAACACTTATACATGTATCCTAATCCAACCACAACATCCTTCTGAATGAACGGTGGTAACAAATTAAGGTTCTCAACCAAGTACCGAATGGGTGTCAACTTTTCTTCACACAGATTTTTTTGATAGAGCGAATGCCGTATCTAGTGCCAAACCTAGATATATACTTTCAAATAGATACCCATAAGTTTAAGGTCAATACATGCGAGTCAAGTAGGGCACCAACTGACCCGAATACTTTGAATACATCTATGTGAGATAGTGACTCATCTTTCTTGTTGGGCTTCTTGATCTTTTACTCCACAGCTAATCAAGATCTCCCTTGAATGCATCGGTTGGAAGCAATGTTTTTGAAATGGAATCGGACATTGAATCAGAAACATTACCGAAATGGTCGGATCGGGTTGTACCATGTAATCAAGTTGGTACAACCGGATGATGACACCGTCATTATTTAAAATCATATTAAACTGAACCGATGAGAAAAAAGTGGTTGAACTGGATAATCAAATCAAAATAAAACAAAATGTATATAAAACATACACTTAATATACTTGAAATAGAAATAAAATACATAGACAATGTATATATTTAACATCATACATGATTTTTTTATGCACCATCAAATGTCATGCACATCATATATATATATATATTATTTGTACTAGATGTTAATAGAATAATAACAATTTAATTGTATTTAAAATTCAATACATTAAAAAAATTGGGTTAGTGTGGTTGGTCAGGAGTCAACGATAGATAACTAAAGGTCACAGTTAAACCAGTTTGAAAATAATAGGTTGAACTGACGGATTGATTAAAATTTAAAGTTTCGAACCGAATTTCGATAAAAAACAATTAACTAGACCGATCCGGACTTAGTTCACCGGTCGATCAGGTGGAACCGACCGATGCGATCCAATTTTCAAAACATTAGTTAGAATACATCTTGGTTGCGCCTTATCTTAACCACCCCCTCCCCCCTCGTTGTACAACAACGTCGGCAATATCCTCTGTGACGAAGGGTAGTTAACTTGGGCATCTTCCTCTTCCTCCTCATCGAGGCATGATTGGGTGACCCCCACCCAATATTAATTACAAGGGCCAATATCGTCCAACAAAGCTCTCTCTCGATGGAGGCAGGACAAGAAGACGCAGAGGTCACATCCACATCCAGCTGCATTTATTATTATTATTAATTTATTATTATTGCATGGTAGGTAACGACGTTTCAACGTACGTATCTGTTACTTTTCACTGTCCAGTACAATGTAAAAGTTTAAAGTAACTGTTAACTCATGCACACATTCAGTGCATTCGATTTAGCAGAAGATAAGGAGTTGCCCTTCTTTTCTGCAAATAACACTTGTAACTTGTATCTATGTATTCTTGCAAAATTCATATTATTGCCGTCCTTTCATTAAGGTAAAATGGGGGTATAAATGTAATTATGGAAGGATGGTATTGTGATTTTGTAAGAAGACATGCGTAAAATCGCTATTGTAAAAAAGACAGGGGCATAACTTTAATAGTAGAATCTTGGAGGGATACACATGTAAAAAACCCAGAAATAAAACATTATATGAATTTATTAGAGTTAGTAAGATTGTAATGTAAGGGGTCTGAGTAAAGATGTTAAAGGTGTAATCACAGAGAGAGTGCATGGGATGTGTGTGTAATTGGACAAAATGTCAGGGGTATAGGTGTAAAAGTTCGCATGACTTTCTGATCAGTAAAGTCAAGATCGAAGTCTAGTTTTTTCTTACTTGATTTTTTCCCATTCTATAACTTGCATAAACTTAAAACACAAGAAAATCGTGTGCTTAAATCTCACAGTAAAGTTGGTAGTTGTGGAAAACTGGAGCTCTTTTAAAGAAAAATCAACGCGCTTTCCTTATAGATTGATACGTTGTTAGTTATTCTCAACCTTTTTTTTTGGAATTTTACGTCACTATCCTTTCAAGTTTTTCCAATAATACTTATACCTTTATCTTCTTATAATTACAATTGTATCCCTTTATTCTTACATAATTTGGAATATTACCCTTCCATTGGTGTGATACAAGGGAACAAGTGTAATAATAGAAGCGTACTATTGTGAACTAGTTGTTTCCTAATGGTTCTATCACACATTTCATAGACACCCATTATTTCCTCATAGTTGGGGCAGAGATGTTAAGAATTCCATATTTATTAACGGCTGCAGTCCTCCCTTTAGAAAGCAACGAGTTTTTCTTAGCTGGTGTGTCTCACCCGTTTAAGAATGGAGGTGAATTTTGCTTTAGTAGAGGATGACAACACATCTCTAGTCATGAGAGATTGTAGTGCTGCATCAGGAGGTATGGACCCTGAGTTGTGCGAGCATGCCCTAAAGGGGCATGTCGAAGGCATACAATGACATGTTCGTCACTCAGAGGCGATGAGTTCTCACTTAGGCTCAGGATGACATGAGGATCCGATGGAAATCAACTCAAGGAGGAGTTACGATTCGAGGTCATATTAAGATTGGGAATCTTAAAAGGACGGAACTCCTATTTTTGATAGAAATGAGTTGTATTCTATGTAAAATCCCTTGATGCCGCTCTCAATGGAGGGGTTATGATGCCACCCTCGATGGTGGCCCTCAATTCCATCACCACCACCTTACCTCCTTGGTCATAGACAACTGCTACATCCACAATCACCTTGCTAGGTTTCCACTGCTAAGTCGAACGTGTACTGCTCCACTTCTACTGCAACCTTGTTGCTAGGGTATGCATGTACATTCCAAATCACGTTATTGACAATGTTGTTATCTTCCTTGCCCTCAACCTCTGAGCTCATCATGGTCAAGGACCTTTAACCACAAAAGTCACCTCCTCCCTCGAGTGCCTCCACCAATCGCCCTCCTTGTGGTAGTCTCCCACCCTAATCCTCACTACAAGATAGTATAGAACATGCGACGGTCATTATCCGTCGCCAATGAGAGATTGACCGTCCCCTTTGATCAAAGGGGACGGTCATGAAACCGTCTCCAAAGCCTGCGTCCCATTTGGCTTACGCGACGGTAATTGACACCGTCCCCTATAGCCATACATAGGGGACGGTCGTGACCGTCTCTTAAAGTCTAGTAGAGGGGACGGTCATGACCGTCCCTAATAGGCAATTATTGAGGACGGTCATGACCGTCCCTAATAGGCAATTATTGAGGACGGTCATGACCGTCCCTAATAGGCAATTATTGAGGACGGTCATGACCGTCTCCTAAAGTCATTCAGGGGGGACGGTCAAGACCGTCCCTAAAGGTTACGTAGTGGAGACGGTCGTGACCGTCTCTTACTACAACAAAGGGGACGGTCATGATGACCGTCCTCTCTGTTCATCTGCTAACAAAAAAAATATTCAGTACCTCAGATTTGTTCTTCATTTTACCCTGCTAAATATTCACTATAATTTAGTACTTGTTACAATAAATATTATGATGAACACAGAAAATAACATTCATTCCACATTCAAATAAAAGTACTCAAACATAAAGTATTCAAACAAAGTAACCTACTTTGCAAAGTAATTATCCAAAATAATTATACAATATACTACACTATATGCTACCAAGTAACCAAAGTATATATATATATATATATATATATATATATATGTCTTCCTAATCGTCGTCCTCATCGTCGTCATCATCGTCATCAGCATCAACATCATCATCTTCTTCTTCTCCGTCATCGTCGTCACTTAGCCTCGCAACGGTATTATCAACTTGTGTTGGTTGGCTAGTAGACGTTGCACCTTGATGTGCCTGCATGAATGCATTAAAAATCACCATTTGCTGTCGTAAATCCTGAATCTCGATATTCATGCTAAACACCTGACTCTCTAATTCCCTCTCCCTTTGTGTCTTCTGAGAGGACGAGCCGCTCCCCACTCCATACCAATTCTGTATGGTGGCACCACGACCACCACAACGGACGCGTCCCTGATGCTCCGGACCGGTCGCCTGGAGGAAGGCCCGCATCAGGAGTAAGAGACAGTTGACTCGTTCCAGTGTTGTCTAGAGAGCTAGTGGTAGTGAGTCTGACCATCTCCTCCAAAATTTATTTAAGTAAGTCAAAATTTGTATAAATTGTAAAAAAGATACGAAAATGTTATGAATAGCTTACATGAATTGGACCATAGGCAGGATCTACCCAATGAACTTCCCCGCCCACATCGCGGCTCTTAGACCTCTCAAAGACTTCCATTCGACTGGGCACACGATTGTTCTCCACTACCTAATGTGAAAATATCACTAAAAACTTACAATACCATTTTAATATATAATGGTTAGAATTCATAAGGTAGATTACTTATAAAGTCATCCTTCAGTTGATTTGTGTATCTTCTCTCCATTCTATGGGTAGACTTGAAACCTTTCCTCCGATTTTCAGCATTTCTCCTTGAGATGCCCTATAAAATGATAATAATTTTAATAATAGAATCTCAAATAATATAAGTATAACACACATAAATATGTCACATACCGCATGTTCTTCTCCCATCCCAAATATAAACCAACGCCCTCCATTGTTCAGCGGGTACAATTGAAGGACAATTTACCAAAAGAGTCTCCAATGGAAGCTCCGGGTCGAAGTACTTAAAAAATTTAAATAAAATTACTTACATACTTAAATGATAACCGTCCCCATAGACAGAGGGGACGGTCGTCTATGACCGTCCCCTCTAGTTTGAGTGCTTAGGTCTCTGGTCCAGAGGCGACGCCAACAGAAGCGTAATAGGGACGGTCACAACCGTCCCCAATGACAGAGGGGACGATCGTTTATGACCGTCCCCTATGGTCGACCACTTATGTCCTTTGGTTAGATGCGACGCCAACAGAAGCGTATTGGGGACGGTCATAATCGTCCCCAAAGGTCCTTATGGCAGAGGGGACGGTCGTAAATGACCGCCCTATTACGTTATTACAAAAGAGACGATAAGCGGAAGCCGTCTCCCATTAAGTGGGGTATTGGGGACGGTTGTCTATTGACCGTCCCCAAAACCTTACATTAGGGACGGTTAACATGGAACCGTCGCTAGTTGTCGTCTCGTAAGCTATAAATTCCTGTGGTGCCTCCACCACTACCAAGCTAGTAAGGGAGGAGAACATTCCTATTTTTGTTTTTGTTGATATGCCTTGAATCCTAACCATCCCCATGTTGAAGATCCTATTTGCAACCATCTTATCGTACAATACCCCAACAAGACAGGGGTCTCGCCTCTCCCCCCTGCGAGGGTGTGGGAACAGTGTCCTGGATTTTTTTTATTAACGATTCTATTTATATTCGGCTATATGGATATGTTTTGTTTCAAGGACCCTGTCTGTACTGGAGTAGTATATAAACTCCGCTAGGGTTAGGACGTTGTATTCTATGCACTCTCTTCTTTCTCCACATAATGAAGACCGATCGTCGTCACCCAAGGACATCCTAGTTATGGGTGAACTTTGGTAAACTCGTGTGGTTTATGTCTTTCTTAGTTGATCTTGTTTGTGCGCGTTTACTTTCGCGATCACAACAATTTTTCCTTTTATAAGTTTTTATGTTTCTTAGTTTTATATTATTTAAAGGGAGGAAGAAGAAGAATGATATTAACTTGTAAGTTTGAGAAACGAAAAGAGCAAATTTAATCTATTTGTGATGAAACCATTCATTGTCAACATGGGCGGACCTGCAGGTAGAATCTAAATATATACTAAGCTTAGTGAGGCAGACACTATAGATTACATTGTATCCATAATGGCATCTAATAGAGCACATGCACACACACGCACGATGTTCTTGTATGAATCATTGTTTGTTATTGTTAGTATAAATCGCCAATGTGTTGATCATGAGCAGAATCAGGAATTTCATCAAGGAGGGGCCGGGTATACAACTATTATGAAGGCTCAAAATAGAAAATATATGTATTTTCCAATGATATTATTAAATAGAATTAATATTTTTTAAATGAATATCTTTCAATCTTTATAAACGCAGAATTTAAATGTATTATTAATGTTAGAATTTCAAACATGTTGATATTTTCAGTGGCTATTTTTAAAATTAGATAAATATAATAATTTAGGTCTCTCTAAATCCATCCTAAAGAAGTTAAATTATCAAGTGAAATTTTGAAACAAAAAAGTTCATGGTTAAAAGGAAATAATAAAATTTAGTTTATTTACAAGGAGTAATAAAAACAATGGGAGAGATAAATAAACTCGAATACAATTTTTTTATCAAATTATTTTGATACTTTAGAAGTGATTGGATAAACCATATAAAAGAAAGTAAAATTGATGGAGATAAGATTCAAACCCTGGTCTCCAAAATAATAGCCATACTACTCTATCACTTAAGCATTTAATGACTTTGGAATTTTTCTCTAACAAGATTAATTTATAATACAAATGAGGAGGGATCGTATTAAAAACTTAATACATTGTACAAGTGACGTATAATAATCATGGGGGGAGGGGGCCATGGTCTCCTCCCCATAATATATACTAGTTCCGCCCCTAGTGTTGATGTTGTGGAGTAAAGCTCTTGATGCAACAATCTCACTTTTTAGGTTAGAAACTTGGAGTTCTTTCCACGTATATCTATGGTTATTTTTCTGTCTTGAAATATTTAAAATTCCATTTTTGTCCTCATATACCTAATAAGAAATTGAACATTTTTCTTTGAGAGGTGTATATTGAATAAATAACCAAAATCATAAATATAAAATTGATCATAATCTTGCTATTGAATATTGATATGCAGCGGTAAAATTTTAGATTACCACATAGATTTCTCTTAAATAATTAATATTGCATAAAAACACTTCTAATCTTCATAATTACAAATACACTATATAGATATTACTTTATTCACATATGCGCATTATTATTTTTATATAAAAGAGAGATGGGTAATAGTTTGTCTTCTTAAGATATTTTTGTGGATGTCTCTATAAATATTAGATATTATCGAAATATCCTTTAATTTTGAAAAAAAACACATGTATATCCATTGAATGATGATTTATTTACATATATGATCTTTTTACTTGATGTCAATATTCATGAGATAAATGATTTTGTTTTTTCATGGCATAAGTTGTATATAACATTAGTTTATTTAAATTAATACATTATGTGATTAGGTGATGGATGTGCGCCTAAAGCTTAGGTCTAGTTGGACATACACATATGTTTGAGTAAACAACATTAAAATTTATTATAATATGATTACATTTCTACATTTTTACGGTGTAACCATGAAATAAAGTTGACCAATTAATACACCACTCAAACAAATGAAGTTGACTAATTAATATAACCAAAAATATAAATAATATCAAACATATTAAACAAAAAATATATTGTCTATATAAAATGAATCCAACTAATTAGTATAACTCTCAAATATATATATATATATATATATATATATATTAATTTCAAACATATGAAAAAACATATATTATACTAATAAACAAACATGAAAGCTGCTATACGTCTGTGTAGAATTGGAACAAAGTATTACCCGAACAAAATGAACTTAAGAACAACAATATTTGTTGAACAAAATTCGTCAAATTCAATTTCCTTGTTTTAAGTCGTGTTTCGCAATGAGCATAACACCAATATTATAAGAGATGTATCTATTGCAATGATAACAATATTTTCATTCATATTTTATTTTGAGGAAAGGGATCCTACTACTCCAAACTTACATACTCCATTTTCATTTTTTTTCAACTTTTTTTATTTTTTTTGAAAAATACTTCCATAGACTTTCATAACTATATCCATCTAATATGTCATTCAAATTTCGTCAGACACAAAGACTTTTATGCCCTCCATCCAGAACCATTAAAATACAACAAATATGTAATCGTTAAAAAATAACTGTCTGGATGGAGACAATATAAGTCTCTGTTTCTGACGAAATTTGAATGACATATTAGAGAGACATAATTATGAAAATTCATGGAAGTATTTAAAAAAAATAAAAAATATGATAAAAAATAAAAATGGAGTAGGTAAGTTACCTACTCCATGGAGTTGGATCCCTTTTTCTATTCTATTTTCCTTCATCAACAGTACCGGTTAAGCTTAAATAAAGTAATTTCCTTGTTAAAAGTTAAAAGAGTATTCAATAGAAGGAGATGATTATCCTTATTTCACCTGAGATTTACTAAGAAAGTACCAAACAAAACAAAGTGCAGATCCCAATAGAATTCCATATAATAAAATGGAATGGTCAAATTGAATATTATAGTCCTCATGCATAAGCAAAATAATCAATCTACCTTGGAGGGGGAGCAAGAGGAAACCTAACCCCTTTATAAACAAGGGATTTTTACCCGACAGACCCTATAATCTTTTGCAATTACCGCTACGACCTTTGAAACATCGTAATTCCTCCCTTGACCCTGTAAAATTGCTAACCCTTACCCTACAGACCCTGCGGTTAAGCCCCGTTAATTTATCCGTTAGAATTAACCATATTCCGTTATGTTCCTTTATACTATACCCATTTTGTTTATTAAATTTACCTTGAGTGCCACTCATCATCCCAGTCCCTCTCAAGCTATGGAGACCCAATGCTCAGCTCCCCCCGCCCCTGCTTTGGAGGCCCTCCCGGCCGCTGTTGCTGCTACGGAAGCTCCCCTCGTCGGCCGACGATGGAGGCCCCCACCCTGCCCACGATGGAGCCCTCCCCCTTACCCCGCGCGCGATGGCGCACCCCCCGCGCGATGAAGCCCTATCTCCCACCCGTCCCCCACCCTCCGCGCGATGGAGGCTCCCCCCTCGCCTGCCGCTCCGGCCGCTACTGCCGCGTGCGATGAAGCCCCCCCACCCGCCCCACCCTCCGCGCGATGGAGGCTCCCTCCCCTCACCGGCCGCGCGATGGAGCCCTCCCCCTTACCCCACGGACGATGACGCCCTCCCCCCTCACCCCGCGGCCCCGCGCGCGATGGAGCCCTATCTCCCACCCCGTCCTCCACCCTCCGCGCGATGGAGGCTCCCCCCTCGCCTGCCGCTCCGGCCACTGCTGCCGTGCGCGATGAAGCCGGCCGCTGCTGCTGCCCCCTCACCCCTCCTCTCCTCCGCCGCGCGATGGAGGCTCCCCCCTCGCCCACGGGTCTCCGGCCGCTGCTGCTGCCCCCCCTCCTCCTCTGCCGCGCGATGGAGGCTCCCCCCTCGCCCACGGGTCTCCGGCCGCTGCTGCTGCCCCCCCACTCCTCCGCCGCGGACGATGGCAGCCCTCCCCTTGCTTCGACCCCCAGCAAGAACAACTGCTAGATTTTTCTTCTATTCTTCTTTTTTTTATTTTGGTTAATCTTAGCCGTTCGATTGTAAATTGGTTAGGTTAACTCAACACTAACTCAAGTATTTGACTCAAATATAGTTAAAGTTGACAGCATGGTTTGTTGGGTAAAACGGAGTAAGTTCACGAGGTCGGGGGAGGAATTACGATGTTTCGAAGGTCGTAGCGGTAATTGCAAAAGATTATAGGGTCTGCCGGGTAAAAATCCCTATAAACAAAGCCTTTCCCAAGAAATAAATCAAAACCCTGTTGCAGCTCATAGGCTGGAAAATAGTTTGTATTAAGAAACTCAATTAAAATAATCCCTAGAAGAAAAGTGGATTCGAAAGATAGCATGATGGGGCAATATTTAATGGCCATTTGCTTCATATGTTATATTGTCAGCTTGTCTTTATTTCCATAGATTTCTGTGAAGGAGAGAGAGAGAGGGGGATCAATATATTAAACTTTATATGAAGGTGCCCCTCTCACAACCACTCCCAACTTGGACCTGAATGCTGTGTGTATTTGGTCCATCCTTTTTTTCTAATGTTAATTATGAATGCTCTTCTTTCAGTTAATTTTGGATTATTCTTTTCTTATTGATTTTTTTCGTTTTAAATCAAGACCAGGAAGTGGAATGCTTAATTTATCATAATAAAGCTAGCTAAGAATCCAATAATCCTCCCGTTATGAAAGTTGTATTGAATGCTCGCAAATGAATAATATGATTTCATAATGCAGATACAGATTAAACATATATGAATTCTCTCATATCTCTGCCATTTAGGGTTTTTCTTTAGCCATCAATGACTTTGGCTCTTGGTCTTGGCCATTGGGCAACTAACATCCTAAGTAATCATTTTTTAATTGTTGTGGGGTTGGAATATGCCTTTCATGTAAACACAACATGAGTTCACTCTTATTATTCTTAGATATTCCATAATCCGCGCGTGCACACACACACACACACGAATGAAGGGCAATTCTGTTGGGTTTCCTGCACTTCCGGTCCCCAAGTTGGGACTGGTTGCTGCTTAATTTGCCGCCCTTTTACAGGGACTCATGTGTAATTTTCCCAGCACGTTGATGCCCGATAGGGCTTTTGGTGACAACTCCATTGGGCTCCTCCATTCCAATAACGAGAACAAAGAGCAGCAAGGGTTTGAAACCCACTTCCTCCATGCGTGAGAGATCAAGAGATAGAGAGAGTACAGCTGGGCTTCACTTCCCTTCTCCATAGATCGAGCAATAACCGGGAGAGCGTCATCAGTGGCTGGGCGAGCTCAGGTTAAGCAACAGCTGGACGAGCTCAAGAGGAGCAGCAGCTTGGTCGTGCATTAGGCGACCTCAAAGGATCCAAGCATCATTTTTTGGGTCTCCATTGGGGAGCCCTCAGGGAAGCCACCTATCTTCTTGGATTTGAGCACATTTTGGTATTTTGCATACCTAGTGATAGTTAGTTGCTTGTACAAGAACTATCCGTTGTGCTCGTGGCTTGTACCTCGGTTTTGTTGGGCAATAAAATCGAGAAGAACATTTGGCTCCATTTTGACCTAGTCATTCGTTGTCCGTCTTGCCCCATGGTTTTTCCCTTGCTCACAACGACCAAGGATTTCCACGTAAAAATCTTTGTCTCTTTGGTTGCTTGTTGTGATTGCTTATGCTAGATTGCTTGTCGTGTTGCCATTTGGTTCCTGTGTGGGGAACCCATATTTGTGTTGTGTTATCTTTGCTGCTAGACGAATTTTTGTGATTGAGTATAACTCTCGTCTGATCCCAACAAGTGGTATCAGATCTTGTGTTGGACAAAATGGGAAAAGATGATGAGGGCAGGATGATTAAGCTCATAAGTAGCAACTGAGAGATTTGGAAAACCAAGATGGAAGATATTTTATATTGCAAGGACCTTCATGATCCGATAAAAGGAGAGAGCACCAAGTCGGAGAACATGTCTGCAGGTGAATGGACAAAGTTGAACTGAAAGGCGATTGAGACCATTCGAAAAGGACTTGACATGTCTATGTTCCAGCATATGGTTGAAGAGACAAATGCAAAGGAGTTGTGGGACAAACTGTCTGAGCTCTATGACCAGAAAATCGCAACCAACAAGGCATTCCTAATTCGGAAGCTGGTGAATATGAATTACAAGGACTGAACCAAAGTGGCGGAGCATTTGAATGTCTTCTAAAGCATAATCAACCAGTTGAGTTTCATTGGTCTGGTGCTTGATGATGAATTGCAGGTACTTCTTTTGTTGGTTCATTGCCAGACAACTGGGAGACCCTAGTTGTCATTGTGAGAAATTCTGCGAAGGATAATAAGATGACCATACCCATTGTCAAGGGTAGCCTCTTGAATGAGGAAATCAGGCGTCGCTCATATGGAGAGGCCTCCTCCTCTTCACATGTGTATGCATTCGAGAGGAGAGGAAGATCCAGTAGCAGAGGACAATCACGAGAGAGGTAGAAATCCAGGGACAAGTCCAAGGGCATAGGAAAGTGTCACCATTGACATAAGCCTAGTCAATGGAAGAGAGATTGCATGATTGGGAAGAGAGAGCAAATTGAATCCAAGAAAAATCAGAAGAATGAAGATGAGAAAGTAGCTGCAGTCGTGTTAGATGACAATGTAGATGAGGTGATTCTAACCATTCAGGATCATTGTTTGCATGCATGGAATGACTTAGAGTGGGTCGTTGATATGACTGCCTCTTATTATGTAACTCCACACGTGGAGTTCTGCACCACTTACTCTAAGGGTGATTATGGGCGAGTCTTGATGGGTAACGAAAGTTACTCTAAGATCATGGGCATTGACACCATCTCGATTCAAACAGATGTTGGGTGCTGATGAGAGCTAGATCCGATTTGAGTTAAGTGATTAATTACATGTCGTTGTGGCTCAAATCAAATTTACGGTCAACGAGAAAATTATCCAAACCTCTAATAAATCAAGTAGTGAAGATGAGCGGTTTTGCTACTTTTATTAACATAGTATAGGGACCTTGGTCAAACTCAAGGAGCACGATTAAAAAGTAAGTACACGATTTGAAAATCAAAGGATTTTTAATTATCTTTTAGTGGTTTTTAATTTTTTAATTTTTCAATATAAGATAAATATGCACAAGGGATAAAAATACACTCAAGTAATTTTTTGTATTTTTCAAATAGGTTAAAAATAATCATAAAAATTAGATAAAAATATTTCTTATTTTTTTTAGTTTTGTAGTATTTTTGGAAATTTTTGAGGAATTTTTAGACGTTTTTGTGATTTTCTGAAAATCAAATAGTGATAAAAGAAATAAATAGTGCATAGGCAGGGGTATTTTCAATTTACAAATAGATAAAATTCTTAAAACACCCAGAAGTGATTTTTATAAAAAAACAACGAAGAAATATCTACAAACATGATTTGAAAATGCAATTTTTTGATTTTTTTGTTGATTTTATATGATTTTTATGAGTTTTCAAGTATTTTGCAAATTTTTAGGTTTTATAAGGTATTTTCAAATAAAAATTATACAGAAGCTCAAAGATGATAAAAGGCAATTACATTAATTTTTATATATATTTTTAAGGATTTTCAATTTTTTATGTATTTTCTAGTGTAAACAAGGGGTTTTTCTACTTTTTTTTTGAATTTTTAATAATAAAAAATAAAAGCAAACTAACAAACAAAAAATACCATAAATAAAACATGTAAGCAGGATCTAGAATCGATTTTAGGTAATTTTTGAAGTTA
The DNA here is from genome assembly GCA_037367405.1 of Ottelia alismoides. Classification (NCBI taxonomy): domain Eukaryota; kingdom Viridiplantae; phylum Streptophyta; class Magnoliopsida; order Alismatales; family Hydrocharitaceae; genus Ottelia; species Ottelia alismoides. Next base: position 44,133 of record JAZKJV010006006.1, on the reverse strand, counting down.
ATTACTTAATTATTGCAATTAATAGAAACATAAGAATTAAAAATAGTGCTCGAGGGACCAATATGCAAATATTTAAGTTTCTGGGGCCTATTAGAGAACATAAATAGAAACACAAGGGCCACTATACAAATATTCTAGGTGAAGCTTGCACAACACGTGATCAATTCACAAGGGCAGAGATGCAATTTCCAAAACATTTAATTCATTCCATAACCAGTTCAAAGCATAGGATGAAACATGCAAAATACCAAATAGCACGTGAAGCTACACGTCACGTGACTAAGACTCGATTGGGCTATAGTACAAATAATAGAAGATCCTAAATGCAAAGAGTTTTTAACTAATTATTACATTTATTATACTAAATCGAAATAGAATAACGTGCAAGGTAAAAAGGAAATATACCCTCGAGGGCACGTGCGCAACACGTGATGTACTGATAGCTCTGATGCTGCACTTAAAAGGATCTGACGATTGGCTAACGTGACACATCTATACAATTTGGATCGACCTTACTGACACGATCTGATGGTCTTGAAAAAGACGATGTACGACTCAGATTGGTAGACTGAAAAGATAAGATGTCTCTAGCTCAAGCCCGATCGTGCAGGTCAGATGTAACCTGGCAATGGCTCCTTCATCCAATAGTGGATAGAAGGTCTGCAAGAACTAGGAAGAAAAGGCTACCCGACAAGCTTCAATCGTGTGCGTGGGCTGCTCTGGTGCTCCGATTGGCTCGTAAATGGGTCCAACATGTTCATGCGGGGACTCCGTATCGGACTAAGGGCTCAGATGGAGCCGGGAATGGGAGGATGGGTGCGGCGATGGAGATGCTCCTGAAGCAGCTCCACCCAACTAACTGGAGGTCCAAATCAAGTCTGTACACGCTCCGTTACCTGCAAAGGATATCCTGACTCGGAGACGTAGCTTCGGTCCGATTATTGCATGAAAAAGTAGAGGGAATCGACGTGGGAGAGGAAGTGACATCCGACGAGAATGGAGAGGGACCGTCTAGCCTAATCTCTCTCCGATGAGTGAGATATAGGGGGTTCAGGATGCGTACAAAGGATGATGGTGGAACGAGGGGTCGATTTGTGTGGGTGAAGAGAAGGATGGAGCTACGGTGGCATCAACCAGAGCTAAGTAATGGACAACGAAGGTGATGGATGATTTGAAATAACACGTGAAATGTGGGAAGAATGGTGAGTACCTGCAGTGCATGATGTGCTCCACGACTTCAGACGATGGTGTAGGCAGGGTTGTGGACTCAACCAAGCGACGAAGGACCGGGGAGGCTAATCGCGATGGAGCTCCGACTACGAGAGGAGCAACGTCCAATCCGGCACCCATCCGAGCTTCTAAAAGCTCCTCTAGAAGGCTATCACTCTACTGAAGGTAGCTAGGGGTTAATGGTGGCATGAGGGACGAGCTACCATCAATAGAGGCAGAGGTGAAGAATTTATAGGATGCCTCTAGAGTCTAGAAAGATCAAATGAATGCGCGAAACCCTAGGAGGGCATGACTCTACATAGGGATCGATGAGGATCACATATCCTAGGAGAGGAATCAGATGCAAAAATCAAGGGAAATAGTGGTCAGACCCAGGATGGGGAGATGGAAGAAAATTGGTTCGGGGAAGCCCATCCGGGTCTGGACCTGGAAAGGGGAAGCATTGACCCGGGTCAACGGATTCATGCCTACCAATCAAAAAATCAGATTTTTAAAATCAAAGAATAATAAATATAAAATAGTAAATAAATTTAAAATAAAAATGATTGAAATGAAAGTTTTTTATTTTTCAAGCTATTGTTATGTGATTTTTAGTTATTTTTATGAAATTATATATACAATATATATAGTATAGGGTATTATGTACAAGTATAGTATACATATATATTTTATTTTTTTATTTTTATTTTATTATTTTTTACATAAATATCCTTTATTTGATACTATATTTATTTCTAAATTAATTTAAGGACTATAAAAGATTTTTAGTTGGTTTTTACAAATTAATAAAGGTATTAAATCAGTATTATGTACAATATACATAGGTGTGGCTGGTATACAATGAATCTTTGATTTTATTTTTAATTTATCTGGTATTTTATAATGTTTATTTTATTTTTTTATTGTTAGGAGTATGTATAAGTGTTTAAAATACAATATGCACAAGGTATGAATTAAAATAATTAAATATAGATATTTACAAGTATATTTATTCTGTGACTATACAATGCACCCAAAAAGTCAACTTTTAGCCCATAACTCTCAAATTTATGGAACCACCCTCATTTGAAAGATAATTTAATTTAGAGTCCAATAAAGATGATTTTGGAAGAATTTGAGTTCATGCGAATCCAGAATTGATCTGTTAAGTTCTTATTTTATGGCTTTTTATGAGTGGTATTATTTACAATATGTACAATAATTTATTTTACAAATATTTTTATTATTTAGACAACTTTTTTATGTACAACTTTTACTGAGAAAATAATTTGTTTTAGATCTTTTTATTGATGAATAGAATATAAGAATGATATATGCATAGAATGCTTAATGGTGAATTATACAAGGTCCATATCTCCTCCTACTTTATTCCCCGTCGATCAAGTCAATAATTGACCTTCTCTCGGAGTTTAGGTCACTCTGTACTTATTAGATAATTACATCCTTCTTCTCCTTTTCTTTTCCTCTTTGTTCTTTTATTTTTGGAAAAAGGTGTTAATTATACATTATTAACAGTGGTATGTACAATGATAATTTATTGGATTTTACACATATTCACATGTGTTTTTGCGAAAAGATATTGTTAAAATAAAAGAATAAAGAATGAGAATCAGAGATTTATCAGGTGCTCAATGATTGCGCAGAATGTAAGGCATGTTCCTGATTTGTATCTTAGCCTTATATTTGGCTCACAACTAGATATTAAAGGCTACCACCTGAAGTTCGGTGACAACAAGTGCAAGATTAGGAAGGATTCTCTCATCATGACTAGAGACAGTATGTGTTGCACACTTTATATGACTAGAGTGATGGTCATGGATGGTTGTTTGCTTGCTAACGAGGAAGATACATCAGATTTGTGGCACTGTCATCTTGGGCATATGGGCCAAAAGGGCTTGCAGTTTCTGATTAAGAGAGAGTTGATCCCCTACCACAAGGACATCACACTGTCTCCTTGTGATGCATGTGAGATTTTGGAAGAGCATGAGTGCGCCATTTAGAGTCAGATCTAAGGTGAAGGGAGACTTTCTACAGCTAGTTCACTCATATGTTTGTGTCTCATGGACACAACCTCTTTGGGAGGCAACATGTATTTTGTCACTTTCATTAATGATGAATGTAGTAAGGTGAAGGTGTATGTGCTGAGGACAAGGATCAAGTATTTGATTGCTTCAAGAAGTTTCATGCCATGGTTGAGTGCGAGATAGGGAAATTGTCGAAATATTTGTGCACATCCAATGGGGAAGAGCACACCTCCCTTAGCTTTCAGGGCTACTATGCAGAGCATGTCATTAGACATGAGAGGACAGATCTAGGCACACCCCATCACAATGGTCTTGCTGAAAGGATGAATATGACCATTGTTGAGAGAGTTCATTGTATGCCAAAGATAATGAAGTTGTCCAAGACCTTTTGGGCCGAGGAAGTTCGTACCACATGTTACTTGATCAACTGATCTTCATCGGTTCCTTTGGGATTGCAAGTTCCAAGGCATGTTTGGACAAGATAGGACCCCTCATATGCTCATTTAAGGGTGTTTGGATGCAAATCGTATGCGTTGGTACCGAAGGATTAGAGGAAGAGGTTGGATGACAAAGCCATGCCTTGTATCTTTGTTGGATATGGAGATCAGGAGTTTGTATACCATCTCTGGGATCCAAGAAAGAAGATTGTCACATGGCACTGGGATGTGATTTTCTATGAGAATCATACATTGGCTAAGGACACTACTAAGAGTGGTGACACAGATGTGATTTCCATGGAAGATTGTCACCCTCTCTAGCACATAATACAGGTGGAGATGTGAAGCTAGAGCAGCACGAGCCAGATGCAGACCCCCGATGAACTTGGGGTAGGGGGAGCAGCCCTATCCAAATGCCGATGCAATAGAGCCTCATGTCAGGAGATCTGAGAGAGTAAGTCAGCCACCATCCTATTATCCCACTTCCCGATATGTGATGCTTGCAGATGTAGGTGTGCTATACACCTTTGAGGAGGCATAGGAGCATAAGGACAAGGATCATTGGTGCAATGCAATGAATGAAGAGATGTTATCTCTCAAGAAAAATAACACTTATGATCCTGTTGAACTTCCTAAAGGCAAGACATCATTGAGGAACAAATGGGTTTACAAGCTGAAGTGAGATGATGGTGGCAAGCAGGTCAAGTACAAAGCCAGATTGGTGGTGAAAGGGTTTATCCAGAAAGAAGGAGCAGACTATGATGAGATCTTCTCCCCGTGGTGAAGAAGGCCTCCTTCCGGGGGGGCCGAGCCATCAGTGAGATACCACTCTGCTAGAGCAAGCCATCTGATTGATATCTAGTAGCAGGAGCGAAAAAAAGAGCGTGGTGAAGATAAATTTAGTGAGAGTGGTGCTAGGACTTGTCGACAGCATGGATCTTGAAATGGAGCATATGGATATGAAGACGACATTTCTTCATGGTGATTTGAAGGAATAAATCTACACGGAGCAACCATAGGGATTTCAAGAGAAACAGAATAACACATGGTTTGCAGGTTGAGGAAGAGTCTCTATGGCTTGAAGCAAGCTCCGAGACAGTGGTACTTGGAATTTGATGCTTTCATGGCAAAGTAGGACTTCATGAGGACAACAACCGATCCATGTGCATATATTCATCATCTTCCCAATATCAGGTTCGTCATTCTTTTGATCTACGTGGATGATATGTTGATTGTAGGTCATGATTCCAACTTGTGCGAAGCTCAAGAAAGAACTCTCCAAGAAGTGAGAAGAGAGAGAGAGATGGGGGGGGGAGAGCGAGGGAACGAAGAGAGTTGTACTTGTTATAATTATAGTGATCTTTCTTTTCCGGTGGTTACGAGATGTGACTGACCACTTTTATATCTGATTTTTCTTTCTTTCACATGTTTTTGTGGTGGTGGTCGTTTGCGCATCTGCATCCGAATCTGAGAGTTCATCTAGTATCCGAACAAAGTTGGTACCGGGTCGTGTTCCAACACGTCCCTTGTGCACGATTTTCCTGTAAGAATGCTTTCTTACTCATTAAGGAGACAACATGGGACTGCCTAGTAATCTTAATGGGATGGTCACAACCGTATCCACTTCTTCATTAGAGGGGATGGTTCTCATTGTTCCTTATGTTCTAAAGGACAGAGAGGGTTGACACTATACGTAAATGGTGGGAATGGTCGTGATCGTCCCCTTTGGTAGGGGCCAAAACTCATGGGACGATCATGCTAGCGTCCCCTTCGGTCAGAGGTGACAATTATATATCTATCTAGAGGAGACAAATAGTGACCCTCACTTGGTGTATATCTTCTTGTAATGGTTATAAACAAATCAATCTCCAGTGAGAGTCTTATACATAGCCCACATTCTATACCATTCTAAAAATTACCAAATAATGGAGAATAGTAGATAGGAAAAATACCAACAAGCTAGTAAATTTAGTATTAGATTGTTGGGAAGAATGCTGGATAATAACTCCAAAGACTACTCCAAACCCTGTGACAATAGCTGCAGACTTCTTCTACTTCCTTTCCTCTCTCCCCCTCTCATTTCTTTCTTGTGCTATTAGAACTTGTGTTGGGATATTTGGTATGTACTCCATCACCTCTATAGTCCATGAAGAGCATCGCGCCATAAAAAATCTCACTAATCAAACAATCGACTTATTTTCACCAATCTAGAAAGGAGAATCTCATTAAATAGGTAAGAAAAAAGAAGAGTATAGTCGATCAATCAAGAATTCACGAGATCCATCAATTAATCTCCTATTGGTCAATTCAAATCTCCATTAAGACCATTGTTGATCCAAATTAGGATAAGTTCCCATATCGAGCAGAACTTACCCAACAAGGAGAAGGAGGTTTCCTAAGCAAGACTAAGGCCCTGTTCGTTTGGGGTATAAGGAGGAATGGAATAAGGGGAATAAGCCCCCAACACGCTTCCCCGTGGTACGACTATTCCCCATTATTTCATCTAATTCACTCATATTCCTATCTTTATCCCACCTTACCTACCTTTATTTCACCTTATTCTCCTTATTCTTATCCTCTAGCCGAACGGAGAATAGACCCTTATTCCCCTTATTCCCCATTCTTATTCCTGCTTATTCTCCTACCGAACGGGCCCTAAAGATTCTTATAAACTTACTCTTAAAGAATCAGTCGCATCTGAATTTAAAAAAAACATTTTTTACGCGTAGCATTTCTGCGTTATCTGGGAGTTCCTGCATGTTTCTTCTTAGACTTTTCAAGAATAAAGAACGAAGCAATATATGTGCAAATACATCTTTCATAAGACTCAACAAAATATAAACTGATGTGATTGTCTCCGAGACATAAGAGATGGAGAGATTACATAAAAATACACATTATAATGTGAAAAGGTACCGAGAAGGGAATATAAACTTCTTCTCAATGTGACAGGAACCATTTTCCAGGCAAGAATATAATTGAGTGGACACGTTATATATCTTACACCTTGGTTTCAGCCAGGCATCACATATATAAGATCCATTGGAAATGTTTGAGAAGTATGAAAGAGGGCATCTTTTCTCGGGCTTGGGAAGAAAAAGTCCAATGGAAACTTCTCACATCAGCAACCTCTGTCATTTAGCCATTATTATAATCCCTTGTCCTCTGATTTCTCTTGCTGATTGATCCCATTGTCAGCAACATCATGCTGGAATGGGGGTGGTTATTTGATCTTGACTTGATTCTTGTTTTGCAATGAATGCAGCCAAGTCATGACCATGAGATGATTGGTCTTATTAGTTAAACACACCAGTTGGATTAATCATAGGTTGGTTATGGCTCACCACACCATTCTATGTATTCTTCTTCCAACGGAGGGATAGAAATTTGCAAGTGACAGCCAGTTGCTTCAGGGAATCCTTGTCCCCCAACTTCACGTGATTAGATACAGGTTGGTGGCTTCCACTCCCAGTGGACAATTAGGGTTCCACCGGTGATGATGAGAGGGCCATTAAACTAATTCTGCTTCAGGGATTCCTTTCTTTCTTTACTTTGATTATACTGTACACCCATTATTTTTAGCGAAACCACAGTTTCTGTTCTTATCAACTGTTCATTTCTACACATTCTACTGCTGGTTTTCAGAATCTCCCTATCAATCACAGTTTTCCATTCATTTCCATCCTTTTGTTATGATCATTTTTCCTGTAATCATTCTACATATATTATCTCGATTATTTTTGGACAAACAACTATCTCAATCATTCAACTATTGAGGAATATATAGTAATATCATCCAGAAAGTATAGAGACAAAAATGACACGTGCTTAGCATACAAGCTACTTGTGGTTTAATGGAAAGTGGGCAGAGGAAATCATGGGGGTAGTGAGGTTAGTTTCTATATACTGCATGTAAGATTTTTTGGGTTTTTATCGAGTATAATAAGACCAACTTCCAAAGAATCTCCACCATTATCAGGCAAAGTTGCAACAAAGTTAGTGGCATGATGCAACTGATGGTCTTTTCTTCTTGGTAGATATAACCTAAGATATAGATCCTACAAAGACCTTCCAAGTGACGTTCCATGATGAAACTGGAAGAATTATCCTCTGATAAAATTGTCTTATTATTAAAATTAGATGGTTGTTGTTCCTGACTTGTTAAAGAGAGAGCAACTTCTATCTTGCCATTAGAACTCAAATTTTCTGCACCCATCTGTCCCACACATGAATCAAAGTGAGAAGCGAGCAATTTTACTTTGACCTCTGGGTTTCATATAGTACCATTTTTGTTTAATTGCTGGTCACAATGATTGCAAATGGCAATAATCAAATGGTACCATTTGTTTAATTGCTGTCATGGTAACTTTGAATTTACACTGTTAAAAAAAGGAGAGGGACATAATATATTGGGTTAAGGTGGAACCCATTTCTGCGCGCAGAGATATTTTTTCATTTACCAACAATATTTTTTTTATTCCACCGTCATGTGACCACTTCCTATCTACTCTCTACAAAAAACTAATCGTCGGCAGCAGGATTTGGTCTTCTCCTTTTTTTCTTCCTCTAAAAAGGTTTTTTTTATAATTAACCTGACAACAGCGTTGTTTTCCCCTTTTTTTAGAAAAAAAATGTCAAATTTCATTCATCTTAATAAAACAGAGATTTTGTCCCAGTACAAAAAGGTCATTATAGGCAGATCATAAGTGCATTACAAAACAATAATAAGATCGACAACACCATATAAAGTGATAGTCATCCCACAAAATAAAGTCGGCCAAAGCAATATCAAGATAACATCAAAATAACAGCCGAGCGAGCACAGTAACACCGTCGGATGATCGGGCTCCAATACACCAGATTAGAGGAGGTCGGACCCCTACAAAAGGATGGAAGTATTTAACAATGTTACGTCTTGTGAGGGTGAGAGTTGGGCGCTATCCTCCCCAAGGAACCGAATGTAGAAGTCCGCAAAGCGGTATTTCTAGCAGAAGAAGTCCCACCAATCTCCATCTCTGGATAACAAAGAAGTAGAAAATATGATGGATATACCAATTGATAAAAAAGGAGACAAACCGCTATCGAAGATCCTGCTCATTTTGTACCACTATTTTATAATGGGTCTCACAAATTTTTGAAGCTTCGGATATTAAGAATCCATCTGTAACAATTTCCCCTCAAAAGCAACTGCACAACGAGCTTTCCAAATAAGCCACAGAAGGGTATCTTGATATGCCAAGACTTTCCAATTTACATCCGTAGAATCAAAATTAAAGTTATTTGAGAGAAGGTTGAAGATATTTATATAATTCAAGAACCGACCACTTTTATGAAGAATCGCAATTGTAATTTTGCATTCGCTAACCTTTTAATATAACTTCTGCACAACCTTTTACATGTCTATTAAATTCTGGCTACCAGAAACTTTGGTTGCTGGGTTGGGGTGGGTTGGGGTAACCTGATTGGAATAGTAGCTGTTTGGGATGGTTATAAGGGTTGGAAAGGGTTGGAATAAGGAATGCGATGTGATATTACTATGGTTTATGATAGAATTTCATTCCATGAAAAGATGGGAGTAAATTGGGTTACCCCAGAGCAACCCGGGAGTAACCCAGTTACCAAACGAGCCTCTAGTAGTTTCTTATAGGAGCATCGATGGTATATCTCTTGTACTCTTCAACAATCATATATTAAATTATCACTTGCTGGATTTTAAGAGTAATTTGCTGTTGAGAGTAAATCAATGATTATCCTTATTTGCACAATATCTACAGCATCATAAATATGATTTCCATAGCACACATGTTTCTAGGTGCATGATCATCCTGTTTGTGATCAGATCAAGCCAAAGGAGACATGATCCAAACAAAAAGCTGGCAGGGATCCAACATACATGATGCCCAGATCAAAGATTGGGAAAACTAATTGGAAGTGCCACACCTTGAAGTGACAACCATGCGTTGTTATTTGTTCATTTCAGAACTAAAACTCGAATTTATGGTGGCATCAATGGTTTGCACTAATGGGTTGTTTACAGCATATTGGATTACAGTAGAGCACCTGAAATAATAGATCTCATGTGACATAACCGGTATATGATTAATATTAGGATTATGGTCATGTTAGGATTATGAATCTTAATAGGATGAGACTCTTAGGTAGCGTTTGGTTGGTGGGGGTAAACTCCTCATGGGGGAGTTTACCCCCCTTAACCCACCTTCCCTCTCTCTCATGTGGGCCCTACTTTATTTCTTTTTTTAAAAAAGTAAATAAATCAATTTTATATCATCAATCCTATCAACAAATAATATATTATACCATCATATCATATAAAGATTATAAACTACTCCACTTCTACTCACTTTTTCAAACTTCAATACAATCATATCACAATAACTACTCATTTTTTCAAACTTCAATATAATCATATCATAACAAACCCACTTCTAACCCACCCCCAGTTTAACCCTCTATCCAAACACCAAAACTAAAAAACGGGTTACCCTCTACCAGTTTAACCCGCCTTAACCCGTGTACCAAACACACCCTTACCCCCTTCGGGTAGTGGGGTAAAATTCCTTTTGGGGAGTTTACCCCCCTTACCCCACCCTTTTTCACTCGTAAGTGGGCCTCACTTTTTATCTTTTTTAAAAAATAAATCAATCAATTCTCCACCATCAGTTCCATCAAAAAACAATATATTATACAATCATATCATATAAAATTATAAACTACTCTACTTCTTCTCACTTATTCAAATTTCAATACAATCACATCACAATAACTACTTACTTTTTCAAACTTCAATACAATCATATCACAACAAACCCAACTTCTAACCCACCCACAGTTTAACCCTCTATCCAAACCCCAAAACACAAAAATGAGTTACCCACGATCAGTTTAACCCGTCTTAATCCGCATACCAAACACACACTTAATCTTAATAGCAATTGAGTTTTATTCTAATAGTCTTTGTGGGAATATGACTATGGGTTTGCACTTAGGCAATATATAGAGAGGGTGGAGAGTATTGCCTTTGTACCGCGAGAATAATGTAACCCCCTAAAGAAAAAGGGAACAAAAAGAGTTGTACTCGTTCTAATTCATAGTGATTTTTTTCTCGAGAGGTCATAAGAGGTGACCGACCACCGTCATATCCGATTATCTTTTCTTCACGTGCTTCCGCAGTGATGGTCGATTGCACGTCCACATCAGGTGATTTGTGTCTCTAACAACTGATATCTAAGCGGAGACGATATCGGATCGTGTCCCAACTTCATGATTAGAATCACAAGAACTCAATGCCCCCAAGATCAAACTAATCAACAAGAAATATCTGATGAAAAACTGGGAAGGTCGGAGACAGTGGAAATAGTAACAATCATAAAGATATCTTCAGAGGGTAAAGCTGCTTTCGAACACCCAAAAGATGCTCCCTTTTTCCCTTCAGGCGAGCAATTTGCAGAAAATGGATTCGGTTGCCAAACATGGACTTATTCACAGTTAAAGTCTACGCTTGCAGTTGAATACTTGTAAGATATCTGTATCTCCGACTGTAATGTCATGTATGATGAAGAAATTATATAAAAAAGAATAGATTTCTACGAATGGAATGAGAGGATGAATCTCTAATCAATTGCCAGCAACTCCGTACTGTAGAAATCTCTTTCAGTCTGGACTGGAAAGCTGATTGTCAACAGTAACAGCTGAGGTGCTCCCCTCAAAACGGGGCACCCCCTTCCTTCCCACCATCATACCCACTTGCTCTTAAATATAGATTATATTATAGATTATAAACACTCGATTCCTAATTCCTCCATTTAATCCATGACACTGTAAACTTGCAAATCTTATATCGAAAGATCACATAACCCCACATCCATCCCCTCCATCATCTACTCTTTTATATATAAAAAGCTCTCCCCTTTTCCTCTTTCCCAAAGCTTCACACCCCAACCCAAAGCACCCATTTTTCCTCCACTTTCGTCCTCCTCTTCGCGATTCCCCACGTTCGTCGACGAATTCCCAGTGTCTCGCTCGCTTCTTGATCGATTTCCTCTAGTGGGTCGTGCCAAAGTTGCCATCTTTCCTGCGATTTCGAATGAGGGGGGAGAAGCTATTCGGGCAGTGGCAACCTCAGGGCGAGGTCGCCATGTCGGAGATGGGCTCCACGCTCTCCATCTCCGACCACCACCTGCAGCACCCGGGGTTCCTGCACGTCAACTGGGACCAAACCATGGAGCAAAGCTCCCATTTTGAGTCCGCCATGAGCTCCATCGTGTCCTCGCCTTCCAACCACACGCCTCCTGGTCCTGGAGGCGACAGCGTCGTGATCCACGAGTTAATTGGTAGGCTCGGGAGCATCTGCAATTCGGGGGAGATCTCCCCGCAGTCTCGTCAGTACAGCAATCCAAATGGTCCATCTTGCTACAGCACACCTCTTAATTCTCCTCCAAAGCTCAATCTATCCATGATGGAGCACCACCAGCTCGCTCAGAGGAGCTTGGCCATGAATTTGGTCCCTTCTGCCCACGTTGCCCCTTTCACGGCAGACCCCGGCTTCTCGGAGCGTGCTGCCCGATTTACGGCGTTCGGAGGAAGGAACTATCCACAGGTTATGCTTCCTGAGACTGGGAAGCTGTCGAGAGCATCGAGTAGCAAGTCGATGATGGTGTCGAGGCCTTCGACTCCGGAGGATGGAAGGGAGGCGTCCTCGGTCTCTGCTGCAGAGGCGCGGGAGAGTAATGGGAGGAAGAGGAAGGCTGGGCAGAAGGGTAAAGGCAATTCTGTTTCCAAAGATCTTCCCAAGGTGAGGGAGTGAGTAGTTCTTTGATTTCATCACATTTGTGTCTTGTTGCTATGGATGAACTGAATTATCTATTGCGATGATCTTTCCAGGTTGCTGAGGAGGACGGTGTGAGTGGCAAGAAGACGAGATCTTCGGAAGGCATCGGCAAGGGGAAGGATGAGGTTAAGCTGAAGGAAGAGCTGAGCAGTGACGACGGGGAACACAAACCGGGAAAAGAGAGCAGTTCGAAGCAGCCTGAGCCTCCTAAACTGGATTATATCCATGTCAGGGCAAGAAGAGGACAGGCAACAGATAGCCACAGCTTGGCAGAGAGAGTAAGAAACTTAATGCTGATTCTCTAATATTTTGTTGCCAATGTGAATCTGTCGATGAATTGAGAGTAATGTTCTGAATCTACCTATCTGTTTAAACAGGTTAGAAGGGAAAAGATCAGTGAGAGGATGAAGTTCCTACAAAATCTTGTGCCCGGCTGCAACAAGGTAATTGCAAATTCTGGTGAATTGTGGTTTAAAGATGATAAGGTGATTCGAATATGACTGGAAATCCGATGCATTCGAGCAGGTGACAGGAAAAGCAGTAATGCTCGATGAGATCATAAACTATGTGCAATCGTTACAACGCCAAGTCGAGGTGCGCTTGTACACTTCTTGGCTACATTGGTATCATCATCCTAGATTGGAACAGTCTTATCATTTTCATTAGTTCTGCAGTTCCTGTCGATGAAATTGGCTACATTGAATCCTCAGCTGGACTTCAATATGGATGACCTGATTCAGACGGATGTAAGCTCATGCCACAATTATGGAGTTTTCTGATTTGGGTTGTGACCGAAAGTTAATCTTTGTTGGTCTTGTTTCTTTCTTAATGCAGATGCTTCAGCAACGAGGGTCGATGCCACATTCAGCTTTCTCAGTAGAGCCACACATGCCTCCTTTGGCATTCCCATTTCCTCAGCAGCCTTCACACGGTTCGGCTCTCCAGAGCATCGTGACTACCGGGATGGAGGGTCATTGTTCTCTGAGTTCCATGGACATCTCACTTAGACCGTTATGTGACGGGGTTAATGAAGCCACCCCTCAGGTGATTACTTGATCTCATTTGGATCCAATCGGCACGAACATTTCGCTTCCATTAATCTATTGCATCTCTTATTTATTAGATTGGAACATTGTGGGAGGATGACCTTCATAATTTTGTTCACATGAGCTATGGCCAAAACCAGGAGCTGCCATTTTCTTCGCAGCCTTTCCATGGTATGTTGAATCTTAATGAAATTTGTCGCGCAAACCGATTACTAGTTGAAAGTAAGCATATCTGAAATATCAATCTCTGTTGCAGTCTCATTGCCTACGACACACATGAAGATTGAACTTTGATTATCGAAGTTCGTATGTCGAAAGCACCGCCTTTGTACATACTAAGAGCCATCTGTTCCACAGTGTTACTAGAGTTTCGAACTAACAGCTCTTTAGATTGAGGCGAACTCACAATTAATTGTTTAGCCTTTTTTTGGAAGAAAATTCTTTCGAGGATTCTGAGAAGTACCAACTTGTATGATCACATTGGAGGCTCATTGCGCCCTACAACGAGATGATATTAATTACTAGATGTAAAAAAGAAAAGTGATGAAGAGTTGTTTTGTTCAGTTACTTCTACTGGGCATGCTTATGTATCATGATAATACTTGCGAGTTTTAATGAATTGCTGTTTCATTAGATTTTGTTTATGGATTGTCTGTCCATTTTATATCCTGTCAGAATCATAGAATTATAATCTCTAGGTTGATTGTCACATGAAAGGTTGAAAATCAATATCACCGTTATTTGAGGAACCTCAGACACAGCTGGATGTGATTGAGATGTTTAAGCATTTGGGGTCTTACCTTTCACAAGCCAACCAACACCGGGGAATCTTCTGTGGCATTTCCCTTAGTTTATTCCCCATGGCATCTAGAGCTACCGGCCTGTCATATACCAAAGGAGGAACAGCATCAAATCGTCCAACTTAGCATAGCTTGGGAAGTTGACTAACTCCCATAAGGCCAATTAACAAAACAAATGTGAAGAGCCCATGTGATGACTTTGCTTTACAGATCAAGAGAAAAATAGAAAATTGATGGGTTGGAATCCACAACTCTACTGGAAAAAAGAAATTCTCCACCCTCTACAGTTCTTTAGTGAATGACAAGAGTCTTATGTTGCAAGTCATTGATCCCTGTCAAGTTTTTCTCAACTTTACGTCAAAACATAACGTCGTGAAACCGACCTGAGTATGACATTATGTTGATCACATTCAGATAACTTCTTTTTCTGTGGTGTGACTTGTGAGATGTATGTATGCATCCACAATTGCTTGATTGCAAACTTGCAAGTTTGTTAAAGATACAGAACACCATAACTTTAAATCCGTAACCATTTACACATAGAAGAACTGCGCGCAACGAATCTTTCCATCCCTTCATGGTCCCAGGGGTAATCAGGAAGAATATTTTACCGACTCAAAGCGGTGTATGATCATCTAGAGTCCACTGATGATGATAAAAGGTGGATTGCTGGCATATGCAGTGCCTCTTAGGGGGATAAGGATAGATTGGCAAGTTGGGTACAATCAAAACTGCTCAGAATTTTCCTCATCCTTAAGTAGATGAGGGGGAGAGCCACCAAATCCAAACTACTGTATAGAAGAGTGGACAGAGGTCTTCAGAGGTGGGCTGTCAGCAGGAACAGTGGTCCTCTGGATTAAAAATAGCAGATGTGGGGATGGATTTGGGTTTCTGTGGGGGCTCGATTTCATGATTAGGTTGTTGGCCACTGATTTGCACCACCCAACAGTATATTTGTTTTTTTTCCACACCATTTTGATGTATGCGAATTGTCAAATTCAGATATTTGAATAGGTTTTTTCTGGTTTGACAAGAGTTGGATTCTCTGCAATATGTAGGATCTGAAAGCTAGAAAGTGGTTGGATCTAAGCTAGAAAGTGGTTGAGGGTAGACTAGATCTTATTTCTTGTGGGGGTTTTCACATGTGTTCAGATTGCACTGTTAGATTTCCAGTGGTTGAGGTTTTTTCTGAGGAAGAGGTAAATTTTCAGTTGGATTTTAGTTTGTGGACTATCAGGAATTTACATTTTACTGGGTTTTCTGATATAAATGCGAAGTATGCAAAGGCTAGTACATGTAAATATCCCCTCATTTTCTTGTATGTGGGGATTTTTTTATACTGTACTGTATAAAAAGTCACTGTTTCGATCAGATTAAAATGATTTGTTGATGCTGCAGTAAACTAATATGCAACTAAACAGTGTCTAAGGTATTTAATGTGGTACTAATTCTTTACCAGTTCTTAAAGTAGTAGCCAAAAAATTTTTGTTATAATTAAGTAAAAGAAGGGGACTGTTTGCATTGATTATGCTCCCTATGTAACTATGTTTTCTTTTTGAATAAATGTCGCCATCATATACTGATATAACTACGATGTTGATACCAAAGGTTTATAGTAACTTTGGGATCGAACCGCCAAATGAAAAACTTGCCAAAGTGCCCGTGAAGAATAACTTTTCAGGATTAGGGATAATGAGCTCAGAGTTAACAATTTTTTTAAAACCAAACCGGAGACTAAACTGGAAACCTTACTGAAAAGGTTGAGTTGAGTTGAATCATGAAATCAGATCAGTTTAAATGGATGATGACATCATCATTTTTTTAAAAAAACAGATCGAATCAAATGGCGAAGAAAAAGTGATTAGGTTGGCTGATTAAACCAGAATGAAACAAACATTTATACGGAAATGTACCCTCACATAAACTTGATATATACGTGGAATACGCCATCAATGTGTGTGTGTATGCGTGTGTGTGTGTCTATATATATATATTGCATGTATAAGAAATTTATTTGCATATAGAACACAACATGTTGTGCATATAATATTATCGTAGATACACTATGCCATGAATATAATCCAATAATATTTATCAATTCTTTACAAAATGTTGTGGTGGAGTAGCTGTTCAGATTCTGTGATGGGTATCCATAACTAAATATGTTAACCAGACCGGTCCAAGTCCGTTTCACTGCTTGAATAAAGCCGGTTTGGTCTGGTTTTAATAGCACTGGATTTAACTAGCGAGGACCCATACTTTGCATGGGATTCTCCATTGTTATAATTATTTTAAAGTTCTACCATTATCAACTTATATATTCATGTTGTGAAGAAAATTTACTAGACAAACTCGTATGTTTCGTTGCTCATTTTATGATTTTATTACTAAAATCGTACAAATATCACTACAATAAAATTTATCCCTAGTGATTTTTATTTTTTCAAAATATGTCATTAAATTGGTTGTTGTTAAATATATAACGATGATATTATTTATTGCGAAATGAGTTTTTGTACTTGAATATCACTAAAAAAATTGAGACATAATGACGGGTTTTTCAAAATCCATCACTAAATTAGTTGTTGTTAAATATATAACGACGATGTTATTCATTGCGAAAGGATTTTTCGTACTCGAAATTAGCAAAAAATATCATATATGACATTATATCATTAGCAACGGTCCATATAGCGACGCTTATCTGTTGCTATTTTCAAGCTTCTAATTAATCGTCGCTAAATTTTGAACTAAAAAAATAGCGACGATTAGTTGATATTTTGAAAAATAGCATCGGATAAACGTCGCTATATGAATTATTGCTAATGATATAACGACAGATACGATATTCGGTACTAATTTTGAGTACGAAACTCATTTCCCAATGAATAATATTGTCGTTATATAGTTAACAACGACTAATTTAGCGAAGGATTTTGAAAAAAGCATCACTATAGCTAAATTTCATTGTAGTAAATATGTTGTTAAATATATAACTATGCAAACATAACTTTGCCTATATCGACTTTTTATGCTTGAGAATCCAATAATCTACACATATTAGAAGACATTAAAAAAAACTATGTGCTCTTAATCCATATGTAAAACCCCAACATGGTCCCACACCGTGGAAACATGAAGTTTTCGGGTGGGATAAATAGTGACGAGCTTACTACCGAACAAGCCGGCTTAAGCATTTTGGGGGTGGTTAATCGGGTCCATACGGACCCGAACCCAAGAGGTTGTTAGGGCCAGTAATGCTCCGTTAACGGACCGGGGACCTAAGCCCGGGACGTTACAAATGGTATCAGAGTCGAACGCCCTCTGACAGTGGAAAGGGCTACCCGAGAGGTGGAGCCGCCCCTACAAAGAGGTTGGAGGAAATGACTACCCGGAGCGTGCAACCGCCACTATCACTGGGAATAAGTGATGGGCCATGTCGCAACGAGGACGTTGCGAATATAAGTGGGGGAGGTTGTAACACCCTAACCCCAAACATAGTACCACATGGAAAACTCACAAAGTGTGGGTGTGGTATATAAGTGGTGGGGACTACTACTTGACAACTTGGGCTTAAGCATTTTGGGTGGTTGTCAACGGGTCCATTTGGGCTCGAACCCAACAAGTTGTCAGGGCCAGTTTTCCTCAATAACGGACCGGGGACCTAAGCCCGGGACGTTACAAATGGTATCAGAGCCGAACGCCCTCTGACAGTGGAAAGGGCTACCCGAGAGGTGGGGCCGCCCCTACAAAGAGGTTGGAGGAAATGGCTACCCGGAGCGTGCAGCCGCCACTGTCACTGGGAAGAAGTGGGGGAGGTTGTAAAACCCCAACATGGTCCCACACCGTGGAAACATGAAGTTTCCGGGTGGGATAAATAGTGACGAGCTTACTACCGAACAACCCGGCTTAAGCATTTTGGGGTGGTTAATCGGGTCCATACGGACCCGAACCCAAGAGGTTGTTAGGGCCAGTAATACTCCGTTAACGGACCGGGGACCTAAGCCCGAGACGTTACACCATATCTGTAAAAAAAACACTTGTGAAAGTAAGATGCATTTGAAATAAGATGTTGATATGCCTTGAATCATAACCATTTGATCCAGGATGACGAAACACTGTATGCAGCCCCTCTTGTACAATACCCCAATAATATTGGGTCTCACCTAGGGTTAGTCTCTTTGTATTCTTTTTACCTTCTTCTTTCTCCACATAGTGAAAATTGATCGTCATCATCCAAAGATGTAGCTCATTTATAAGTGAATCTTGTAAACCTACGTGTCTTTTTGCTTGCATGATATGATAGATCGTTTATGTGTGTTCTACTTTCGCGATTCACAACACGAGGTATATAAGTGAATGTGTATACACTACACTATGCTTCTAATAGCTTTTTCTTTGCATATTCCATTAAAATTTTAATTTTTGGTTGGCGAAATAGATGATAATTTCTACAGGAAAAAAACTTAAAAGAAAATGCAATCCCTTTAACATAGGAATCAACTCGAGTTTGTATGCCTTATGAAGTACAACTTAAAAGATCGATCATGCGCTACAACAAAAGTGACCTAAGGTAACGGAAATAATTTAATATTCGTTGTCATATCTTCTGTAGTTAAATATATAGCAACGACTATTATTCGTTGCTAACTTTTTTAAATTCGCAACGAATAATGGTATTCACTGCTATATTCCTCGCAATGAGTCATATAACAACGATTATTCATTGCTGTTTTCTTCTAATCGTTGCTATATTTGGCAACGATTAGTATGAATTTTAACGAATAATTCAATGAAAAAATCATCGTTATATGAACCGTTAACAACGAATATGATATTAGTTGCTAATTACAAGTACAAAATATTATTTGGCAACGAATAATATTCGTTATTATATCTTTAACATCTGAAGATATGACAACAAATATTCAAATTATCCATTGCCTTAAATCCAATTTATTGTCGTAATACCCCGCATGCTTGCAATTTTGTTTTTAATGAAAGGAATAGTTTTTTTCCCCACAGTGATCGAATGTGGGAGGTTTGAATCACGGTCTTCACTACTTCCAAAAGACATGGAAAAAACTAACAAATCAAACTCTCTACATATCGATTGTATTTAATTTATAAGACATCATTTGGAAGACTTCTTTTTGTTTCTTTAGAACAATGCGTTTCCTTTCATGTAAGCTACCCGACAGTGACGAATAAAACTTGAGTAGATAACTTTGGCAACACCACCACCACCATCATCACCGAAGATCATGTTAAAGCTGGTCAAGTCATCATCAGCGTGGACTTTGATTTCAATTTTGTCGAGGATGTTTTGAAGGCGATTGCGATGGGCTCTTCCACGACACGAGCAGAAGATGGTAGTACACGACCTAGGATGGTGGTGATCCATCAAAGGTGATTGCCCTCTCTCTCCCTATTGGGATACGAATTGGCATAGCCTCAGCTCTCATACCACCTATTACAAAATGATGGATGTGGATGTGCAATCATCTACCACTACAAAAGCATATGATGAAGAAGACACCACAAAGTAACAATGATCAATCACCACTGCATACAACTGAAGAAGAAAAATTACTATGAAGAGAACGAAACTTAGTTCCACACTAGCATGATATATGAGTTACAAAGTGGTGCTCGGCGTTGCAATCCCTCTTCTTGTAAAAAATAACATAGTTTGGTGGCTATTATAGTGGATCGCTCAAGTAACCATTCTCAAGTTAAATAAATCGTCTAGGCACGGGCTCGTGAAATAACAACAAAAACTTCTTATGTTGATTTTTCTCGACTTCCCTTCTCTTTGGAGTTTCTTGATTGATTAATAAATTATAAATTAGCTTAGATAATGAAGCTTTCAATGGCTTGATAGTAAATAGAAGTAAACAAGAAGAATTACCTTCTCCTCTTCCAACTTTTCCTAAAACATACATAGTTGAATAAATACCTACTAGGAATGTGTAATCATTCCAAACTTGGAGAGGTGATGAACCAGCCTAACTTGAGGGAAGCATGTTAGATTCATGCATAGCATGCATGTTTTAATGATGGCAAATTTGTGTTTCTTCTTAGCTTGTACTTTAGTTTTGGAACAAGAAGGATATGCATTCATTGATCAAGCTCAAGAAGATGAAGTTAAGACCCACTGACGGCTAATTGACTTTTGTCAATCGTTTATCTTTTACACCCAATGGCTACATCCAATAGCTAGTCCCAACCTCTAACGGTCACAAGTTAACCAAGACTCTCATCGGTCGAGTAATGCATTGATCAGTCGATCAACATTGTTCATAATTCAACTAATATCAAGTATCTATTGGAATGCATACTGTTTATTACATTCCAGTCAACTACACTTTAATTGATCGACCAATTCATTCTAAAGTTAACTAACTCCATGTACTATTGATTAATTTGGTTACAAACAAGATTTTGGTCCAACTATTTATTGAATTATTCAACTGATTAATGCTAATACCAGTCCACGAATTTTATATTTAGACTACTCCTTTTGTAAAATAAAAGTTCGGATAAATATTTTCTTTTAGTTGCTAAACTCTTAATCACAAATGACTAGTGATTCTAAACAACTAGTTAGCCTCTTAAGGGCATATAAATAGGACATTAGGTCCTTAATCATCGAGACTCGAGCATGAGACACATATCTATTCACTACACTTCAGTCAATCATTGAAAGAGTGGTCTAGGCGCTTCAATTCACACTACTCGAAGTCCAAACTTCTATTTCTCAAATGAGTTCTCATAAGCATTCTCATAGCTTCTCACATTCATTTGCATTTTATTTTGGAGGCTAATGAGAGTGTAATGTACTATTTTACATTGTAAGAGTTCTTGGAGTATTAGAGGTCATCTTTTCATTGGGAAGGGAGAAGTTCCTTATAGTGGTCTCTAGAGTAGTGTTATATACTATAGTTGAATTGTTCATACTTTAAAGAACTAGTTAATGTTGGATTGAGAGATCAGATTGTGAAATCTTGGGTTATGGTGACTCATGTCAAGGTTTCAGCTCAATTAAGCTTCCTTATTAAAATCCTTGTGTCATTGTAGTTTGCTTTTATTTTTTATTTTTTTGGATAATATTGCTAAAATTGTTTTTTGTTTAATATATATTATGATTATAGTAATCCCCACATTCCTTTTATTTGGTAACATACCTAGTATGTGCTAACGAGGTACGATATACATAGCCAACATTGGTGGATCGCGCATGGAAGGGAACTTGAAGGCCCGGCCCTAATATTTCAATGGGAAGAACCATGAGTTGGAAGATAAAGATCATGGTTTTCCTCCAATCAGTTGATTTTGTAGTCTAGAATATGGTGAGAAAGGAATCCATCCTTTAAACTATATATAAAGAGGGGGATCGGCCATTACGGATTAATTTGTGTCCCCTGAATTCCAATTATGCCCTTATATTATATTTTCAATTTTACCCTTATATGTATATAGCTTTTACTATTATTATATCCCAGTTCAATAAAAATCATA
Organism: Ottelia alismoides; assembly: GCA_037367405.1. NCBI lineage: Eukaryota > Viridiplantae > Streptophyta > Magnoliopsida > Alismatales > Hydrocharitaceae > Ottelia > Ottelia alismoides. The sequence continues at coordinate 22,227 of JAZKJV010006006.1, read as the reverse complement.
TTGAGGTTCTTCCTTTTTAGCTATTAATCTTCATTGTTCTACTCAACAAGTGGAAAGCTTCAATAGTTGAGTAGCTTGACATGAATCGAATTAGTTTTCGGTTACTTTGGAAATTTACCTCAACCTTCTTTTAATCACATGTTTTCATATTTTCATAATACTACTCATCAGTTTGATACCTTTATACTTCGAAAAATTTTGAATGTATTCTTTATTCTTATAAAGAGACACCACCATGCTTCTCCAACATTCTTCAAGTAAGAAGATTGATATTACTCAGCACACTAAATTAAAATAAATAATAAAAGAAAAGGATAAAATAGTAAGGAACAGTAGTCATGCATCATGACATCGTAAACTTCGTTATAGATTTATGCATGAAGACAAGTATTTCTACATTAAAAGGAGACAAAATCCAGAGATGTCCCAATAAAATCCCGAAATGAGATCCTTGATGTGAGGGATGGCATATATATGGGATCCACCACCATAAGATCCCATTTACTACAGCAAGCAACTGTTCTAGGGTTTCATGCCTACAACTGGACTGGAAGGTTTCGTGCTCTCTGTCCCCCATTAACTTTATTACATTATTACTTCCTCCGTGCCATTGACATCAGCGAAAATGACATCAAGGTCTCTATCTAATCCCTACACAGACATATATTATATATGTATGTATATATTGCTATGGTCACTGTTGTTTCTTCCAGTGTTTGTTGCAGGGTCTCTCTCAGTCTTCGTAAGATCCCTTTGGCTCCATCTACCTTGATGTGATATATTCTTACTGCTCAATTGCTCTCCATCGAGACAGTCCACTCACCATATTATGATGTTATTTTTTCTCCTATTCTCCGTAGATTTCGCTCAACTAATGCTTGGAAAGTTTGCTCGGCTGTTGCTTCTAGATCTACCTTGTGGGTGGACTTCTGTAGTTGCAGAAATAATGTTGCAGTCTGGTGATTATTGGCAGACTAATCCTTCTCCCTACTCAGAGACATCCCTACATTCATATTTCTCTCATGTAGGGATGAGCATTGGACAAGGTCGGGTCCGGCCGTATAGCTCGGTCCAGATCGAACTCGAATTATTTATGGATCGAGCTTGGGTCAAAGATTTAAGCCCATTTAATGATTGGGTCGGGCTCGGGCTCAGCCTAGTCCAGCCCGTTTGGCCCAATAGCCCGGTCCGTTAGAAGCCCAAATGTAGGCCTGCTAGGCCCCGATAGCCTGGCTCGCATAGAAGCCCACATAAAGGCCCAATTGACCCCCTGGCGGGCCTTAGCCTGGGGGATGTGGCACTGACCCGCTAGGGCACCCCGCAGCGCGATCCTCCCAAACCCTCGTTCCTGCACACAGTCCCGCACGCCACCCTCCCCACATCCGCTCCTTCCTTCCGAACCCTCGTTTCCATTAGATACTGTAGAATCATAGATATGACCAAATCCATGCCAAATACTAGGATAACTGAATTATAAAGACCTAAATAACTAATAAATACTTCATAACGAAGATTACAATCAAAATAACCAAATGAGGGTGCGCCAAGTATATGGGCCCGTCAAGCCTAGACTCATAAGTTTTGGGTCGGTCCAAGCCTCATTGATTTTTGAGATATTATAAGCCGGCCCGGCCCAGGCCCGACCCATAACAATTGGCTGGACTTGGGCTTGGGCCTTAAAAAAATTTAGTGGACCTAGGCTCAGCCCAAAGCCCACAACCATCCCTGGCCCATGCTCAATCCCTACTCTCATGTTTTGATTATACGCACGTATTTCACTTCTTTCCACATTCAAATTCCTCTACGACTATGATTCGCTCTTACCGCTTGTAGCGTCTCGAGCTTACATCAAGCTGTTTTCCAATAATAGTAATGATTGCACCCTTCAGCATCCTTTTCCTCCTGCTTCCACTTAAAACTGGTATTATAACAATCCATAACTGTGTTCTCAATTATTAAATACATAACAACGATTATATATGAGAGAAATTATTTTTTATACCTGAATTTAGTAAATAATGACATATTCATCGATGTATCATTAGCGAAGATCTATATACCAATATTTATTCAGTTATTTTACAAAATTTTAATTAATCATCGCTAAATTTTGAACTAAAAATCAATGACGATTAGCTAAACTTCCGAAAAAAATAGTAGAGGATAAGTGTTGATGTATGAACCGTCGCTAATGATACAATAATGGATATGATATTCGTTGTTAATTTCAAGTATAAAAAATAATTCTGCAATGAATAATATAATTCGTTATATATGTTTGACAACTGACAGTATAGATATAGTGCATATTTTTAGAAAAAAACGTCACTATAAACTCATTTTCTCGTAGTGGGCTCCATCTCTCGAGTACCCACTTCCATTTTTCATTATTAAAGAACCCACTCTGATAATATTTGTTATGTCTAGACCATTATTGAATAAATACGATGATAACAATTTATAACCTGTTATTTATGATTATTGGAAAAAGGGATCATATTTGAGCTAAAAAATATTCGCCTGTAAAGATCTTTACTGAATATCTACTAATGAGTATATATCAATTTCTATTTCAATTGGGCTAAAGCCCTTATCTATGGATAGTGGAGCTGGTAGCTTTATGTCAAAACTCAGAATTTATGAGAGCTCTTCGGTTAAGTAAAATAGCTATTTGTTAAAAGTCAAATTGTATCGTTTCAATCATAAGCCGTATTGGTCAAATAGTCCCTTCTAATTATATAGTAATTCGGTTCGAAATTATTAAATATATTATTACTTATCAAATTCCATGAGACGAATCTGCAACTCATTCTAAAATAAAGATATTTCATAATCCGTCCATTTTAGCCTAATAGAATCCGATTCTCAAGTTATAGCACCGACGCTAATTCCTATCGACAGTAATCTTCACTTCAAAATTCCAATACTTGGCTACGTATGTAACGTCTCGGGCTTAGGTTTTCGGTCCGTTATTGAGGAAAACTGGTCCTGACAACTTGTTGGGTTCGAGTCCAAATGGACCCCTTGACAACCACTCAAAATGCTTAAGCCCAAATTGTCAAGTAGTAATCCCCACCACTTATAAACCACACCCACATTTTGTGAGTTTTTCATGTGGTACTATGTTTGGGTTGGGGTGTTACAACGTACTCGGCCAGTACATTTCCATGCATGCCCATACTGATCCATACACTCTTACACACCAATGCATTACTCCATACCCAATGCTTATGCACCTGGCCAAGTTTATTTAATCATACTTGGCTACCCACATTCTATCATGGATACCCATATACATAACCCATACCCCTCCAAAGATGTCCAATGCTTACATACCCTATTAATTCCTCAAATCATACTTGGCTACCTATATTCTACCATGGATTCCTACATACAAAGCCTCCTACCCATATTCATGCCAATATATACCTCGTACACTTGCGTACCTTTTTCCAGCAAGGAGGTCTGGATTCCCAATAGTGGTTCAGCTAGAGAAGAGAAAGCTCAAAACATTTCGGAGATAGAGCAGCTTTGATAGAAGCAGAAGACCCGGGGCAGTGAAGTGTGTTTTGCGAACTGAATTTCCGTCGACTTAGGCGGATTACCACATACATAGATACCACGTACATACATACATGCACAATTTACCAATGATAGAGTGCTTGGAATTTATTTTCTCCTTTTTATCATATTTATTAGATTGTTTAATTATCTTGAGAATTTTATAAGATGTTGAACTATGCGAGCGAGCAACATCGCTCGAATGTAACAAGACCAGAGCAAATTTGATTTCGATGTAGGCCAATTCAGTATATTGTCCTAGTATATCCTACCCTACCCATGTACTTAAAACAAACATCAAGAATCACACAATGTCATGAGGGTCAATTCTTAGCTTGTAAAGTTAAGACCCAAGGAGTTGTGATGTGTGTGTGTGTAGATGTATGTGTATGTATGTATGTAACACATGATGGGGGCATCACTCCCCAAATGTGTTACACACACCTCCGATATGTGGGGCCACCCTTAACAGGGTGAAAGGAGGCACGTGTGTGAATGAGGTTTTGTGTGATTTTGAGCAAAATCTTAAAATGCAATATACATGTTGGGCCTACCTAACAAACACGTAATATACAATTATTTAAATTAAAATAATAATTACCTAACAAATAAAGTATATTATGCATTAACATCAAGCACATGAATATCCACATTATATATTCCCCTCACCCTCACACAGACCCACACACTTACTTGCACACTTACACACACACACTTCAACACACAAATACAAATTGCATTTCTAATTCACATATGACATAAAATCACATATTGGAGAAAAATCACGTTATGAATTCTATTTGGTACTTAATCCAATAAAAACAAAATATTTTAGAAATCACATATTGTATCTCTTAGGCATTTTCACAAACACCTACATTGCATTTCACATGAGCATACATACTCTTAGGCATTTCAACAATCTATTACTTCTTCTAATCTATTATAAATCACACGTTGCATATCTTAGGCATTTCAACAGATACCTACGATGCATATCAAATGAACATACATACTCATTGCAAATCATAACAAAAACTAAACTATTGCATAAGTAAATTAAAGGACAATAGATATACATAAGTAACAAAAGAATGAAATGGGGGAGATGGTCACTACTATTGCATAAGAAAATTAAAGGACAATCGATATACATAAGTAACAAAAGAATGAAATGGGGGGGGGGGGGGATGGTGATGAATACCCATTCATCACTCTTTATTCTTATATTTTAGCTACAAAAACCTTTGCAAATACATGTAGATATGTGTAAATACAAATAATTACCAAAAGCATGCATTGTGTAAATTCTTGTAATTAGCATGTTTTTGTGCAAAAATAAAAGAATAAAGAGTAAAAAGAAAAAGAGGGAAATATTTAGAATAAATATTGAGCAACCTAACCCAAGGGAGGGCTCAGCATGGGCTGGCCGCATAAAAGCCAAAGTAGAGGGAGATAGGAGCTCATGTGTAAATAATTATGTAAATAAAATAACAAAATATTTTCCTCACCAAAAATACATCTGTAAATATCTGTACATAGTTATAAAAGATAAAAAAAACAAAACAAAACAAAAATTTGAAAATTAAAAAGATCAAAAATACCCTTTCACCATGTACATAGACCTTGCTTCTTTATTTATTTAACCTTGTAAATAAATAAAATCATTTTCTAAATTTTTTGTAAATATTTTATGCTATATATTGTAAGTAAATAAAACAAAAAGGATCAAAACAAAAATCAAATAAAAATAACAAAATTAAAATTACAAAAATATAGTGTACAAATGCCATGTATATAGTTGTACATAACTATTTATTTCACCTATGTATATAAATAATAAAAACAAAATAAAAATACCCTTTTATCCCTCATTTTATTCTATAAATAAATAAAATATAAAATAAGGACAAAATTGTATAAAAATAATAATTAAAAATCAAAAATCAAAAACCCTAATTATGTACAAATACCTATATGGTACATATTATGTATATAGCTTATTTTTATTTCCAAAAATTAATTAAAAATCACCAAAAAAATAGAAAAAAATAAAATAAAAATATTTCATGTTTTGGGTTTTTGCTAATTCGGCCCCTAGTTAGGTGTATTTGTCACCTTAAGATCCTGCCACGTGGCCTGATTTCATTGGGTCCTGGGGATGTTGACCGCCCGGTCAACTGACCCCCCCCAGGACCATTCTTCGCGGACTCGAGCACCGGACTTTATTCTCGGATTTATACCCGCTCGACCCGATTGCCTAACACCTAAACCCCGGCTCCGTTTGACACCTCTCACATCCGACACCCTCGCCGGGCATCGACCTCGGGGTCCGCGCGCCACCGTGACCCTACCCGACCAGCCCTATTCGGGTCTGCATACACGTATAAAGCCGAGCTCCGCCACCTTCAATCGCATCTTTGGCTAATCCGTTCCACCCCCAGTGAGCTCCAGTGCCCAAGCGTGAGTGACAGCTCGCTCCAGGTGCCGTCGCAGCGAGGAGAGGGGCCGGATACCACTGATCCGGCGAGTCAGCACCGCCGTGCTCCGCCCAGAGCAGGAGCTCGAGCCTCGGGCCGAGACAACCCTTGAGGCCACGACCAGGAGCTACCTCAGCTCCAGCATAGTCTCCTCGAGCGCCTAGGTAATTCCTTAGCTTCCGTATTTAGTCTAATTTCCCGTTTCCCCCAAATCGCTCCGTCCCCGTTCTTCGCCGATTCCGACCACCTCGCGTACCCATTTGATCATCGGAATCCATATCCATCTCTGCCTTCCCTCCGCGCACCTTCTCCGCCCCTCCATTCAACCCAGCTCGCACAGGAGCTGGGATTCGAATCCCCTCGCCGTCGCTTCGTCGGGGTTCGCCCGCACCGACGCACACACCACCTCCACGACGCCTAACCGGGTCGAGGCACTTTGCCCTCGACCCGCGAATCTCCTGGTTCCATTTGCAGGTCAGCGCGAGCCCATCTGAAGGCTCGGGTCTTCCAGGCCAGGAGCTCTTCTCCGCCGTCCTTGCCGGGGCCCTCTAGGGCTCGGCTGGGCCATCGGAGACCACCATCAGCTGCGGAGCTTCATCGCGCACCTTCTCCGATCTCCGGAGGCAGCAGGGGAGGTCAGGAGCGCACGTACTGGGCCGGCGAACTTCGCCGGCCACCTGTTCTTCCTCGACCTTCAGGCACCGTTCGATCGCCCTCCAGCTCCAGTTTCAATCTGAGCCATCCGTTCCAGGAGCGTCAGGCACCGCACGATCAAAGGAGGAGTTGATCCAGACCATTTGATCTTGAGATGAGGCGCAGTTGAGCAGTCACCGTCAGATCCTCCACGTGTCTTCGTCTCAGCCATCCGATCACGTCAAGGGTTACAGGAGTGAGGCGCCTCCGCCTCTCCACCGTCGGATCTACACGTGGCGCACGCTCCACCCTTGGATCTTAAATAAGGGGTAATTGTCCTTAGGCCCCTCTGTTTTTAGTTCTTATTATTTAGTCCTGTAAATATAGAATGCAGTTGTTTAGTTTTTGGGATATTTGCACATTGGACCTCGCACTTTGTTTGCATTTATACCCCTGTGCGTTTGTATGCCGCGTGCTTCGTCACGTGTTTATCTGGGTTATTTGCATTAGAGACCCCCGTAGTTCTGGTTGTTCTTGAATGAATGAAGGTTTTATTCTATTTGCATTTATACCTCTGTGCGTGATTTATTTCTACATGTGCGTTATATTTTGGGTATTTTGCAGATAAGCCCCTGGACTTTTGGTACTTGTTACCAATAAGTCCTCGGGACTTATTTTTATCACATTTGGGTCCCTGAGTGCCCCAAGCACGCGCGTGGCGCGTGTTTTGCTGGGTATTTTGCACCAGGACCCCCAGAACTTTGGGTATTTGCACTTTGGTCCCTGTGCACAGTGCCCTCTTGTCATTTTTGAATAAAATATCAAATCACCTCCAAATCCAACAAAAATTTGACACATGGCTCCTTCCATGGTGTAGGATTTTTGTAGATTTTTGAGGACATTTCTGATCTTGTTTGCTATTTTTAAAAATTCAAAAACCTCTATTTTTGGCACTGTTTAACTCGAAAAATCACAAAAAATATAAAAACCCCCCTAAAAATTCTCTAAAAATTAGGTACTGTTTATTTTGTGTTCCTTGATTTTCTAGCCAATTTTGGCTATTTTTCACTGCTTAAAAACCATAAAAATTTAAAAACCCTCAAAAACCCATAAAAATTCTATTAAATAACTTAAAAACCCAAAAACAATAATTTTGGTACTCAAATTTTCCTTGTTTTTCCTATTTTACAGGAAAATTACCTCCAGGTCTTTTTAAGGTCCTTAGGTATTTTATTTAGGGACTTTAGGCTTGGCTGGACAGTACCCCTTGGTTTTCTTACTGTTTGATTTTTAGAAATTAAAATAAATATCAGAAAAATCCCAAAAATTCACCAAAAACATAAAAAAATATAAAACACACAAAAATATTTTTGTCTGAATTTTTGCTTGCTTTTTAATGCATTAAATAAATTGTTGAAGTGTGCTTGCTTTTGCTTTTCTATTTTCTTCACATATTAAAAATCCAAAAAAAATTTAAAAACAATTAAAAACCACTAAAAAATTATTTTGTCTTTTATTTTATTCATTTTTGACTACTTCGTAGGCCTCTCGGCCAATCCGTGCTCCTTGAGTTCGACCCTGGGTGCTATACCAGGTTAAACATATAGCAGGATCACTTCCTCGCTTCGATTGATTTTATTGCTATTAGTGGTTTGATCATTTTTCTTGATTGACTGAGCCTGATCGCTTGGGTCGCAACGACCCTATTTCTGTACCTTATACCCGAGTGGTCAGGCGCGTCTATCAGATGGTCACTGGAGTCCATAGATGGAAGAGAAAGAGCTTCTCCATAAGGGTCGAGTCTCCTCTAATTCTTCTCCACTGGGGCAGAGGATGGGGATGGAGTAAAGGATGAGATAGAAGGGTGATGAGGAGAGGGAAGGTCAAGGATGGAGGAAGGAGAAGTGGCTAGCAGAAGTGAGGAGGTTGGGCGGAGAGGGAGGGCAAGGAGTCATGTGAAATGAGAAAGGGAAGGATATGTCGTTTTGTTCTTTAGAACATGCGAGTACAATATGCGACCATATCGTGGTCATATATTGAGGCGCTAAATCGTCTGCCTCTGCCAGACTGCCCAAAAGGGCAGACGGGGAACTCTTCTTTCTTGTTATATTAAATGGTCTTCTTAGTCTTCCAATTATTTGGAATTTCTATTAGACTTTTGAGAAATATAACTAATCTAACAGAAATTGGCAATTTAGAGCTACGATGCCCATCCAACTAGATCCCAACATTGTGGTCGCATATTTAGCTATCCGATCATAATACGACTATTAGTGGTCACGAGGTTGTGCTAGTAAATCAATAGATTTCTTCTAGTGAAATATCCTCCATGCAATCTTTTTCAGCTGGTGACTTGCAATTCATATCGTAGTATAGCCTCTGTATTTTTCTTTAGCATTTTTCGTGCAATCTAAGGCTATTTGTGGGGTGTGGGGGAGTGGGGAGGGTTTTCGACAATTCTTGACCTAATGTTCATTCATATTCTGGAGTCATATAACTATTGAAAATAGTGGGTTATTCTGCCAAAATAAATATAATTGAATACTATTCCTGATTAGGCTTATAGTGTAGGAATGCATGGCTAGGGTCTCCTCACCCCAACTAGAAAATCTCAAAAGCATGAAGGATTGATATCAGGAATTCAGAGCCTAATTCACTCTTCTCGATGTGTTTCCTTCCCATCCATTCGCATGTGCTTGAGTTGACCTACCTCCATCTCCTTCAGGTTGTATTTAACTTACCTTTCTTTTATTATAAAAATAGAGAGTCGTGTGGAAGGTTAGATTAGAGAGGAGGGAGCGAAGTAGAAGAGATAAAACCCTTGTTCTAGAGCGAAGGATGACGAACAATCGTGCTTGATCGATGCATTTCCTTAAGTTTGTGCCCCTTCCCCATGACACCATGTAATTACATTGGATGGGGGTATATCTCAGTTTCCAGCCCCTTAACATGACAACTCTCTGATACATTTACTCAACTATTATTTTTGATTTTTGTTTGTTTGTAGATGGAACATTTTTACCAAGATAAGAAACTTCAAGCACATCCCACATTCTTGCTCATATTATGTTTGTTAGCATTGCTCGTCTTAATCTCTATCTAGTGTCGGCTACTGTTCTTGCATCTCCTTTTGGGTACCTTTTTATTCATGTCTTATCACTCTTCCAAGTTGATAACACCCATTAATTCCTTGAAACCAAAGTTTAATATTTTGATAAGCACATATTCCAAAGTTTGGTTATTGGTGCTGCTGGTGAAGAATCAAGAAGAAGAAGAGAAATTAATCGATTGTGATTAATATAATGTCGGATATATGTTCCCATCTACTTTCTTGGCCAAGTCACCCACAATTACAAGCAACACAAAAAGCCATATTTGATGAAGTCAACTTATTTATCAATCAACAACAAAGGATCATCTCATTTCTCTCAAGGATTTAACGGTTCCACAACCACTCATGATTTATCACCTTCAAGACAAGTCTGACAAGATAACCATTGATGGATCCCAAGAGATGTTGAGACCTCCTTCCTTCTAGCATGTTCAATGGAGCTGCGTCCATCTCATTTTCGGTATTTTTTTATTTGTTTTCAAAAATACCACCATGTATATTCATCTATATATCCCTCATATAAGTGATTCGAATTTCGTCAGAAACAGAGACTCATGTTCCCTCCATCTAAAGCAGGCTGATTACAGTAATGTTTAGACCATTAAAATTACACGTTCTATAAGGAGGGCATGGAAGTTTCTATTTCTAACAAAATTCGAATGGCAAAGGGGTGTGTGTGTATGTATGTATCTATATATATATATATATATATATATATATACACACACATACATACATACATACATACATACATACGTACGTGCGTGCGTGCGTGCGTGCGTGCGTGCGTGCGTGTGCGTGTGTGTGTGTGTGTGAAAAGGGAGTATGCACCCTGGTGCATGTAATTTTACATGCACCAGGGCTTATATCTCCCATATTTTTTATTTTTTGGGAAAATATCACCGTATATATTCATCTATATATCCCTCCAATATGTCATTTGAATTTCGTCAGAAACAGAGACTCCTATGCCCTCCATCTTGAACAGATAATTTTAACGGTCTTAGAATTGCTGTAATCGACCTGTTTTAGATGGAGGGCATAAGAGTTTCTTTTTCTGACGAAATTCGAATGGCATCTTGGAGGGATATATAGATGAATACATACGGTGATATTTTCTCAAAAAATAAAAAAATGTGGGAGATATAAGCCCCGGTGCATGTAAAATTACATGCACCAGGGTGCATACTCCCCATCCTCCCTCCCCCCCCCCCCCCTCTCTCTCTCTCTCTATATATATATATAGGGAAAACTTGAATTGAGGTGGCACCTTTCTACAAAGATGGTGCGACACCTCGGTTTAGCCGTCCGATAATGATCAACGTCCCTCATCAAAACCACTAATTCCCTCCCAAAACCACTTATCTAATCCGGAGTCTATATGCTAAATTTAGTAACATGTCTCTCTCTTTCAATTTGAATCCCGAATTTCATGCTATATAATAGCGTATTCAATTAATTACTAAAACGACCATACTAAAAATAGTGGCGCTCAGATCGAGAGCCCCACGCGCAGGCTATGGTGCAGCCGCAAGGAGACGAGGTGGAGGTCGGTGCGGCCAAGCTGCTGGTGGCTGCGACTTGGTGGTGCGCGACTGAAGGCAAGGAGGTGGCGTGGCGACGGCGAGAGGTAGGCCGACACACGACCAAGTCGTCGAGGCAGAGGAGGCGGCGCGGCTACGGCGAGAGGTGGTCGGGTGCTAAGGTGGAGAAAGAAGAAGAGAGAGGGAGAGAGAGATGTGGGGGAGGGCAGAACAGGGGATTTCACAAAATCCCCTGTTTTGCATGCATTTGTTTAGGGTGCGCGAATAAGTGATTAATCGGTTGATGAAAGTTCGCCAAAAAATTCAAGAAAAATCACCGTTGCGTTCGCAACGTGTGATTTATCCGTGAAAGTGTGATTTGTTTGATGATTCTGTGATCGGAAGAAGATGAATCGAGGAGAGAGAGAGAGAGAGTGGGTGTAGAAGAGGAAGAAGAAGAGAGGAAGAATCGTCTCGCTACTGGAAATCTTTATTTTTTCCATTACAATCTTTATATATTTTGATACCTTTTAATGTCAAGTTTTAAATGATGAGGACGATTTCTCGGTTACTTTATGTATTGCATTTAAAAAATATGTTATTTTTAGTTTCGTTTGTGCTACTTTAATTCTTTCATTTATGTTATACTTGTTCCTGATATATACATTTTTTGGACCAATCTGAATATCCATGTTACATTTTTTCACAAAGTTTTATATTTATGTGCTATCCATGTTAAATAAATAGTACATATTTCACTTTCATATACTTTATTTTACATTCTGTTTATAAAGTTTTACATTCATTCAAACGCATGACCAACACTCGCTCAAAATGAAGACTCGTGGTACATATCTACATCATTTCATTAACATATTTTACAATTGTAAAGTATGTTTTACATTTAACTCAGTTATTAAACAATTGTCTGATATTTTCTTACAGTAATTTCCATGCGTCTAATTGAATATTACTGATTCACTTTATATTTTGCAGATCAGCATAAAAATTTTACAATGTGAGCGTGGATTTTACAAAATATGCACAAAGTTTACAATGGCTGACGAATTTTGATGGACCCACGACGTTGGGAAACATATTGGATGGACATATAAAATAATTTATACATTAATAATAAGCAATCTATTTTACGAACATCACATGAATTTTACAAAACAGAAACAGATTTTACAAAAAAAGTATCACAGTTTACAAACATTGCTCTAACAGAATGTTATCAAATAAGACTACAAAAAGTTTCAAAATAAATAATGCGGTTTAGAAAAAAGATTACAAAATTTACAAAAAAATGTAGGGATTTTATCACTTGTGCCCCTCCGAGATGTTGCAATATCAGTTATGCCCCTATCTTTTTCGTAATATCAGTTGTGCCCCTCAAAAGTTTCTCCGTTATCAGTTGTGCCCTTCCGTCAGGTTGACCGTCAATGAATTGACTTAACCATGGTTTTTTCAAACCTTGGTGCATTTAAGAGGGGTATTATTGTCCAGGGACCTCTTCTTCCTCCTCCAACCTCCTCCTCCCTCCCTCTCCGGCCTGAGCTCCGCCCCAAGCTCCCCTCCCCTCCCCGACGCCGCCCCGAGCTCCCCTCCCCTCCCCGGCGACACCCCGCAGCCCCCGTGTCACGTCCCTGGCCGTCTGATCTCGGCTGATCAGACGGCCCCTGGACCGTCACCTTCCTCCGTGCACTTTCCCAATTCCACCGACCGTGCCACCCCACGATTTCCGCCCGCTGCCTCCGCAAATATCGCCTGCCTCTGCCTCGTCTGCTCCACAGGTCTCGTACAATCGCCTGCAAATCTCGGTCGTTTACCCCGCTAATTCCTCTTCAGACCGCCGTTAGCCCCAATCTCATCCCAATCAAATCCGGCCCAACTTCCATCTCTAGAGACCCTCCGTTCTTATTTAAACAGCCGCCGCCTCGACCATCGACTCTCATCCGTCGATTGCACCTCAGTAAGGCTTCACGGCGGTGATAGCACCGCGAAGCATCTTCTCTGGCAAGAATCGGTCATCAGGGCCGCTGTAGAGCCTCCTCGATGCCCGCCCTGCTCCGACGCCGTTGAGCCAACGCCAACGCTACTCTCCTCCGCCAAAAGCTTCGTCTCCAGCACGCATCACCACCGTCATCAACATCCATCTCGCCATCAAGCCGTAGCTCCGCCTCCTCTTCATCGCCATCAGGAGGCAGGTCCGATTATCCTCCATTCCATCGCCCCTTCAATGCTAGTGATCGCCTCCCGCTCTTCGGGCTTCATCTCCGACTTCGCCATCAACCATCTCACCTCTAGCCATCAGCTACGTTGTCGACGGGGAGGGGAGGGGGCGGCGGGCTGGAAGGAGGTGCGGGGGGGGGAGGAGGTGCGGCGCCGGGGAGGGTAGGGGCTGCGGGGAGCTCGGGGCGGAGAGGGAGGAGGAGGAGGTCGTCGGAGGAGGAGGAAGAAGAAGAGGTTGGGGAAGAGGAGGAAGAAATGACCATATAACCTTTAAAAAAAAAATAATTCCGCTTATGTCCTCAAAGTTAACGTCCGTTTGCACTGTAGATGGACGGTCACTAACCCGAGGGGCACAAGTGATAAAATAGCAAGTTTTGAGGGGCACAACTGATATTACGAAAAAGATAGGGGCATAACTAATATTGCAACATCTCGGAGGGGCACAAGTGATAAAATCCCAAAAATGTAATTACAAAAGCACATAATAAAAGCACCTTATATTTTAGGAAACACATCTACACAAAAAATACAAATCTTCGTCAGATTTGGACATTTTTGCGAATATTAGTGGTTACGCGTTTGTAATTTATAACACAGAATTGTAAAATATCTTAAGCATTTGTAAATTGTTAACGGTTATTTCAAAATATGGACATTTATTTCATCCGATATTTCTGGAAAATTATGTACGTCACTCAATATATACCTAAATATAGAATGATCAATGACGTGTAATTTACCAAATTAGCAATAATTTAATCCAGCACCATAATAGGAATGTTAGTTGGCACGAAAACCACCTAGTGGTTTCAATCTCATTCGCACACGCATCATCCGACGGCTTAAGATGGCACCTTTCCATAGTCAAGGAAAGGTGCCACCTCAATTCAAGTGCACCATATATATATATATATATATATATATATATATATATATATATATATGGTAAAATGGGGCTGCCCCTTGGGAGTAGCCAACTTGGCTACTCTCACCCCTATTTTCCCACATTTTTTTATTTCTTTGGAAAATAAAAATTTGTATATTCATCACTATATCCCTCTAACATTCTATTAAAATTTCGTCAGAAACAGAGACTCCTAGGCCCTTCATCCAGACGTCATTTTTTAATGGTCGCATGATTTTTTTAAAATCGACCCTGTTTGGATGGAGGCCATAGGAGTCTCTATTTCTGACGAAATTTTAATAGAATGTTAGAGGGATATAATGATGAATTTACAAATTTTTATTTTCCAAAGAAATAAAAATATGAGGGAAAATAGAGGTGGGAGTAGTCAAGTTGGCTACTCCCAAGGGGCAGGGTTAAATGGGGCTTCCCCTTGGGGGGAGCTAACTTAGCTCCCCCCGTCCTATTTTCTTCAATTTTTTATATTTTTGAAATTTTTTCTGTGAATATTCATCACTATATCCCTATATTATGTCATAAAAATTTCGTATGAAACAAAGACTCCTACGGCCTCCATCCAGACAGTCATTTTTTTAACGGTAACAGGATTTTTTAAATCGACCCCGTTTGGATGGAGGTCGTAGGAGTCTCTTTTCGCATGAAATTTGAATGACATAATATATGGATTTAATAATGAATTTACACGGTTTTAGATTTCAAAAAAAAAATTTGTGAAAAAAGGGCGGGGGGAGCTAAGTTAGCTCCCCCTAGGGGGCATACACATTTTACCCATATATATGGGTAAAATTCTTCCGTAAATATTCATCACTATAACATTAAAATTTCGTGTGAAACAGAGACTCCTACGGCCTCCATCTAGACAGTCATTTTTTTAACGGTAACAGGATTTTTTAAATCGACCTCGTTTTGATGGAGGTCGTAGGAGTCTCTGTTTCGAATGAAATTTGAATGACATAATATAGAGATTTAATAATGAATTTACACGGTTTTAGATTTCAAAAAAATAAAAAAATTGTGAAAAAGAGGCGGGGGAGCTAAGTTAGCTCCCCTTAGGGGGCATATACATTAGGGAAAAATGAGGATGCCCCCTAGGGGTAGCCAACATGGCTGCCCCCACCCCATTTTTCGCAATTTTTTTTCAAAAAATATCACCTGTATATTCATCCCTATATCCCTCCTATATGTCATTCGAATTTCGTCAGAAACAGAGATCCTACGGCCTCCATCCATGCGTCATTTTTTAACGATCGCAAGATTTTTTAAATCGACCCTGTCTGGATGGAGGCCGTAGGAGTCCCTGTTTCTGATGAAATTTGAATGGCATATAGGAGGGATATAGGGATGAATATACATGATGACATTTTCCCAAAATGGGGTCAGGGGGCAGCCCCATCAACCCTATATATATATGGATATACATGGTGATATTTTAAAAAAATAAAAAAATGTGGAAAAATAGAGGTGGAGGTAGCATCATTTTTTGCTTTCTATGTTATGTATACTTCGTTAGATTCTATGCACCCCACTTTTATGTATTGAAGTTTTTTATACTTTTTTTTGGCAAAATGAGGAGAAAATGCATGACAACTAAGCATAATACCTTTGACAAGGGGGTAAATAGCAAGGGAAGAAATAATTACAACTCAATTAAAATTCTATCATTTTCTAATTCGATATATACTTTTGGTAGTGACAATTGCTGTATAGTACATTTGTTTTAATTTTATGTGTGGATTAATGTTTCAAGAAGAAAGGAGAACCAATCTAAAGTGAATAATGTGAGTCAATGAAGGATCAATTTGCAAATCATACACATTTGGAGGACTAATCCACAAATTCAAGTACTTTCAAAGTGCAAAATATCCTTCCTTCACAAGGCACTCGTGATCAACTGTCAAGGCAAAAATATCTTCATAATAATTTTTGTATTTTTAGAAATGTTGCAAAGAATCACAACTAATTAAAATTCATTTTCTATATAAAAAATAAGTTTTTTCGCATTCCGTTTGGGCAACAAACATGGTTGGTCGACTAAAAACTTTAATGGTCAACTAGAATTAAACCAACCCATATGCCTGCTAAAACATTCCCTCCTTGTATAACCATCTAATGGCTATTTAACAAAATTAACCTAAGTCAATGAATAATTTAGTATTTCTTATCGTATCTTTCAATGTCAAAGATATAACAATGAATAGTATTTGTTGTCAAATTATCTTTTCTTCGTAAATTGACAACGACTGTCATATCCTTTGGTAAAGGTATATATAATGACATTTTTTTCTATTAACTTGTTTGTACAATTCAAACTAATCAAACTAATTGTTGCTAAATTTAACAACAATCGGAAGAAAAAGTAAATGAATGACCTTTCTTATATCACCCATTGCAAAGAATATAGTAACAAATATGATATTCATTGCGAATCTAAAGAATAAAAAAATGAATAATATTCATTGATATATATATATATATATATATATATATATATATATATATAAATACCGAAGATATGCCAATGAATATTTAATTATTCATTACCTTATGCCAATTTTGTCATAGTATAACTTTTAGATTTCTTATCTCTAATTGGTAAGTGTATGCGCTAATTATTATAAAAAAACACAACTAATTCTGATTGAAGTATGATATAAGGAGGCCCACTTATCTCTTCTATCGTTAACTACGATAATAAATTAGAATTGTACTGCATTTCAAGGTAACCCAACAACCAAACCATGCGCAATGCAATATATCTTCTATATGTCGTGTATAAATAGCATCTTTGTAATCCATAGCATACTAGTATGTGATTAATAAGAGGGGAAATGCATCTGTGAGTGAGGACACGTTTTATCTTAGAAGAGAAGTTGGAGGCACATGATGAAAGGGAATGAATAAATATTTGTAAATATTGTAGTAATTGTTTAGATAGCATGTACAATATTTAAACCCAATATGCACATGCCCAAGTGCCTCAATCTGCCTAATATTGGATGAGTCACACTGTAGATAAAGGACAAAGGAGGAGGAGCAAAATATTTGATGAAGATATGATAAAGATCCTCTTATCAACTTGGGAGATGTAAGGTGCCTAAGCATTAATGGTAAAGTTGTCCTTTTTAAATGGGCACATCTCCCCTTTCTTTACATTTCTTTTCTCATCAACTTTTCTCATGAATCATATTAGAAAAAAGAAAAATCTTCTTCTTTTATGGTAATTCCAATACAGAATTTTCCTTGAGAAGTATCGGAAGAAATTAGAATGTAATAATATTGATTCATACAGAAGAAAAGATTCTTTATTGATTCAAACGCTATACATACGAGATAGGAATAGAGGAAAAAGAAAAATAAATAAGCAGTAATTCTTTTTATCAATACACTTATTTATTCAGCAATTAATATAACTTCCCACTCTACCCTACAAAAGTAGACCCCCAAATTTATTGCATAAATGGACATGATATTAAATAGAGGGGACCCTATATTTCAAGAGATGTATCACCAACTTATCTTAATATCCAATCCTCGTGTCAACCTCAGTGTTGAAAAAACACACACACATGATATTTAACAATAAAGGCATCTACTTTATTCTCATAACACATGTTCATGGGGACCTAGAGGCAAGCCATGGTTCCTTGTCAAGTCCATGTATCCGCGACAACTTGGAGACAACATGCGCCGTGTAGTTTGCCTTTCTCTCGATGTCGATATCCCATCGCATATCTTGCTCCTCCAGTTGACAAGATTTTCGTTGAAGTACATATTAATTAAATTTTGAACTATTGGAGAGTTTGGAATAGATATTGACCATGTAATACATGTTTTTTATTCATTTTTATTGATAATTATATGTTTTCCATTTCAGCTATAATAAAAATTCAAAAGGTCTCCAGCTAGGTGTTACAACCATATCCCTGGTGCTGAGAAGTTTTAAAAAGATACAATATAAACATCTTTCAAAGAAAAAACCACATCAACATTAAGCCAATAGAGTATTGACATCCTGCTTGATGAGGCTAACGACTTGTTGTGACAGTTTGAACCAACCTTCTTCCATCTGTGGTTACATTTGCATTCCTCTCTCTTTTTTAAAGGTAGATAAGGTATGTATTGATTAGATATAGTTTTATAGTAGAGAGTTTTTCCCTAACAAAAACCTATTGAAGGTAAGGGAAATTACAAAAAGAGATATTTACACCTATAACCTTAATTTCGTAATTGCATTCATAAGCCTGTATAATCACGAATTGCACGAGAAACCACAAGTAAGTGGTCCATCCTACACCCATAACCCTCTGTTACTCTAGTCCATTAGCTCAACCAGACCTTTGAGTTAATCTAACCTATCCTGATCTGACGGCCAAAATTAAACGAAAATAAAAATTAAAAATAAAATAACCCCCCTTCCTCCTCTCTCTCTCTCCCCCAACTCCATCCCGACGAATCCCCTTCCTCCTCCTTTCTATGCCCCAAGTAGCACCCTTCCCTCACCAGCACCACCGCTGATCTCGGGATTGTAGGCAGGGAGCAATGTCATATAAGGGCACTCAATGGGCGCAGCGGCGACCATAGTGGAGGTGATGGAGGAGGGAGGATCGAGCTCATCCGTGCGGTGCTCGTAGTGCAGCCATGTAGATAGGACAACCTGGTGGTGGAGGTCAGGGCGTGGACGCGGGTGGAGCAGAGAGAGTGGCAGAAGAGCTTCGGGTCATTGATTAAGTAGAGGAGTGAACGTTGTTTGAGGTGGAGGGAGCAACGGTCGAGCTCGAGGGTGGAGGAGAGGCGTCAGAAGGAGGAGGTGAGTTGGGAGACATGCTTGACCGGGTGGAGGGCATGGACACAGGCAGAGCGAAGAGAGCAGTGAAGGAGCTTCAGATCATTGACAAAGTCGAGGAACGAGCACTGCTCGAGGTGGAGGGAGCTGCGGAGGAGCTTCAGGTCATTGACGAAGCGGAGGAGTGAGTGCTATTCGAGGTGGAGGGAGCAATGGTTGAGCTCAGGGATAGAGGAGAGGCTACGAAAGGAGGATGAGAGCCGGGAACAGGCTCGACCGGGCGGAGGGCGTGGACACGAGCGGGGCGAAGAGAATGACGGAAGAGCTTCGGGTAGTTGACGAAGTGGAGGAACGAGCGCTGCTCGACGTGGAGGGAGCAGTGGTCGAGATCAGGGGCGGAGGAGAGGTGGTGGATGGGGGAGGAGAGATGGGAGACGGGCTCGATTAGGCAGAGGGAAGGGTCGATAAGGGGGTCGATGAGGTCTGGGAGGGGTCCTCATCCATCATACTCTCAATTATTTTATTTGATATGCAGAATGACATAATTTTATAAATATAATATGTCTCGAAGGGCAGGATTCTTCGCATTTAACTTTTTCCGTCAAAGTTAACAGAGATTCGAGACGGAACATGACACAGGGTTATGTCATATAAAGATTAAGCATTACTTTCGGGATTTCTCATGTAATTCACTATTACATGGGGTTATGAATGTAATTACAAAATTACTCAAGATTATGGATGAATATCCCTTAAAAAATATAAAGTTATGTGCATGATGAACATCACAATCACATAAGAACAATAACAACAACTAAACCAGGCCTAATGACGGATATCATAGAACCACATTGTAAATCAAGTCCAAAGAATCTTGAAGTCTTCAAAAATGTGGTTCTCAGTAACTCAAACAGGCGCTCTAGTTGTGTTAGTCCAATGAACGTTAAGTTCTCTCCAAATCCACCATGGTGCAATAACAAAAGCGGTCATGATCTTTAACCCTAGTCATGCATACAACGTGTGGATTCTCCTAGCTCAATCAGAGCATCCATGGTGGAAACACCATTACCATACTAGGGTAAATTTAAGGCAGCGTGAATCCCTTCCCGAACTTCGATAGTGTAGGAACATTCCCAAAACAAATGGGCTCTAGATTAGAGATGGTGGTCAAAGAGCAAACACTTGAAATCCGAGCAAATTTCAAATCGAAACAGCCTTTCTCGTGTGGGATTTTTATTTCTAACCACTCTAAAAAGCAACACACATGCTTGGGAGCCACCGAAGTCCATCTACCAGTCTACCAAGGGGCCTCTTATCTGAACCATGTGAAAAGCAAGAGCGAAATGTGAAACCAGCAGGAGGAAATGGTCCAACTGTAGGGTTGGAGAACATAGTTGACCCATATCCAGGGTCATGACTACTCTATATTTCAACAATGTCTTCCAAAGAGTGGATGCATTATGCGGGAGAAGTATCCTAGAGTGATTCAGCCCGTAGGTTGGAGTGAAGGAAATCAGCCTACATGGAGTTTTCAGCCATAAGGAAGCTCCAAACCCATGCAACTTTAGATGCATTAATCAAGTCTCCAAGCGACTAACTCCAATGCCTCTTCCTTCTTTAGGAAGGCAAACATCTTTCCAAGCCAACTCATGCCTCTTGAAATCCCAAAGAAAGTTCGAGCATAACGACGAAATCTGCGAGACAATGCATTCCGACCATAAAGTTGGGCTTGTACTTTGTCCAAAAGCATTTTCCCAATGGAAGAGCTACTAAAATTTTGAGAGAGTGAAATGCCAGTTGCATATAGGGATTCATGTAAGAGTGCCAAGCAAAGTTACAT
Organism: Ottelia alismoides; assembly: GCA_037367405.1. NCBI lineage: Eukaryota > Viridiplantae > Streptophyta > Magnoliopsida > Alismatales > Hydrocharitaceae > Ottelia > Ottelia alismoides. The sequence goes on along the minus strand of JAZKJV010006006.1, from coordinate 1,135 downwards.
ATAAACTTTTTTTTTGAATGAATAAGTATTTCTATTAAAATTGCACAAAAAGAGGCCTTTTGGCGTTACAAGTGAATTCGTAAGGGGCCCAAGGGCAAACATGTTAGCCCAGAGAGATGAATGGACGAGAAGGAAAAATACAAAAATAAAATATGGGACCTTAGGCTGTTAGTGTGGAGACTTCCCAGGAGATGAGAGAGATGTTGCTTTCAACATTGTTGCCACTTGTGCCTGTCCATCTTTGATTTCTCTCCTTCCATATCCTCCAAACGGTCGCAGCGAGAGCAATCCTCAACCTCTTCCCAACAGTAGTGTTAATTCCCTGTAGGCTCTGCGCCCGTGCAAGAGAGTCCCGTAGATGTAGATCAATCGGTGTATGAGGTATCTGTATCGAGTGGCATACCTCCGTCCAAATCCGAGAGGCATAAGAGCATTCCCCAAAAACATGATCAACAGACTCCAGAGAGGCCTTGCAAAGGAGACATTGCTCGATTTGGGTTATGATCCATCTAATGAGCTGCTCTCTAGTAGGGAGCTTGCATCATACTGCTCGATATAAGCATCATGCGTGCTTTGGAGCTGCCTTGCTACACCAGACATCTTTCCACCAGGAGACCACCGACGCTTTGCAACACACGAAATCAAAGGCGGATCTAAAAGAGTAACCCAATGATGATGAAGCCAAGAAAATGGTGGGTTTATGCCATCGATACCTGCTTGCAGGAGTGGCCGGAGATGGAGCAATCGCCTCCAGATAGGAGAGGCATTAGTCCTGATTTGTGCATCCCGAAAGTTTGTCGACCGGAGGTATTTGGTCTTCATATAGGAGGCCCAAAGTGATTGCTCAGAGGTGAGAAGCCTCCAAGCCCATGCAAACTTTGCCGTTGATGTAAGAGTAGTGAGGGAACACAGTCCCATTCCTCCCTCCTTCTTAGGGAGGCGAACTTTTTCCCATGTAATTTCATGTCTCTTATACTCCCAAAGAAAATTAGCGTACAAAACCGGGATACATCTAATAGCTGCATTGAATATAACAGTACCATCAATCCAATATAGTAGGATGCCATTAACAATTGAGTTTAGAAGTTGGATCCGCCCAGCCATTGGCAGATGTTTTGCTTTCCAGCCACATAAA